>JAOWBR010153144.1:0-13175 GCA_028571145.1 Dionaea muscipula
TTGGTGTGAAGTGCATAGTGAAATTCCTCCATCATCACCTGGAGAAGAGAGGAGTAACGGATTACACCACCGTGAACCTCTATATATTGCGTGTCACTCTCATACAGCATTCATTATTCATTCACACAGCATATATCACATAAAATATCAAGAAAAAGATTATAACAGTTTTAATATTAACTAAACAGATTTACACAAGTTTAACAATCGTTTTTAAGGGCTATACAAATTGTTAATCCGCTGCATAACTTTGATAAAAGTTGAAAAAGTTTTTTTTAAAACCTATAAGTTCATTCACCCCCCCCCCCTGAACTTATAGTAGCCCTTGTTTCGGGACCAACACAAAGACCATGAAGGCAAATATAGATTTTCTTGAAATGAAGCTAATTGATACTGCAAAAACTAAATTTGGACAGCTACAATCTTATTGACAAAAATATGGAACTTTCTGAGGGACGTTTAGTCAAAAAGATTGATGAAAAGTTTGCTGAAAATGAGGAAAGAATGAAGAACGTGGAAGGAGCTCTTGATGCTATCCTCAAAGCCCAGGAAGCCCAGACCAAAGCTTAAGAAAACCTCACAGATCTTCTCCTTAAGAACTTTTTGGATGATGCCAAAAAGGGGGAAAGTTCTGGGGGATCTGGCAAAGGGCAACAAGTCCAACATACTGGTGGAAGCTCCAAGGGACATGGAGGACAATCCCAGGGCAGGATTGAGCCAACATTTGTCAAGAAAAATCTGGAGATGTTGTCTGCAAGGGAGATGGACAAATTTAAGAAGTTGTACGATAAAGGGCATTAGAAGAAAGGTGTGAGCAGACATGATGCATTTTTCTACTTTTGTGAAGCAAGAAAGAAAGGTGAAACAGTGCAGAAGGCTGTAAAGAAAAAGAAGGGATACAAAGGAGGAGACTTGACCATAATGGAATCAACAGAGGAGTTTGAAAAGATGTTCAGGACTGGAGGATTTGGAGATTTGCCTTATGAGTCAGCGTGGACTGAATGGAAGGAGATCAACGACTAGATTTTCTTTCCCAGAAGAAAATGATTTAAATCTCTAGTTGTATCTTATTCTGTATTGTACTTGAACATCTTGCAGTGTTTGTAAAACATTTGAAGCAGTTGAGTAAAGCTACTTTTACTCTATGTTATTCTGTTTTCAATTATCTATAGTTTTGACATCATCAAAAAGGGGAAATTTGTTAGGATTGATTGTTTAGGTTTTAATGATGCTGTTGTGATTTGATTTGATAAATAATTGAATATTAGCATAAATGTTGCATATAGCAACTTAAACAGGTTAGGGTTTTGAAGAGCAGCCATTGGAAAAACAGTTGAGGATGGAGCAGTCAAGACAGAAGCAGTATAGGTTGGAACAGCCAAGGCAGAAGTAGTCTAGGTTGAAGCAGTCTACACCAAAGCAGTAGAGGTAGAAGCAGTCTAAACCGAAGCAGTCAAGGTAGAAGCATTCTACACTGAGACAGTCGAGATAGAAGCAATTGACACCGAGGTAATCGAGGTTGAAGCAGTCTACACCGAAGAAGTCAAGGTAGAAGCAGTCTACACCGAGACAGTCGAGGTAGAAGCAGTCTACACCGAGGCAGTCGAGGTAGAAGCAGTCTACACCGAGATAGTCAAGGTAGAAGAAGTTGACACCGAGGCAGTCGAGGTAGAAGTAGTTGACACTAAGGCGGTCAATGTAGAAGCAGTCTTATCACACCCCACCCCGGGTAGACCGGCGTACGTCTCGTGGACCCAACCACGGACCGAATAAACCTAAACCCCAAACCCGACCAACAGTCCAACAATGATCAACAGGACAGAAAACTAACAATGGATCTCCAAAATGGACCAATGGTCTAACAGAGTGCATGGGTGAAATCAACATCAAAGATTCTCATGAATCAAACTCAAATGCGGAAGTCTAAATCCCAACTATCAAATCATGCGAAAGTCATAAATCAAATCTTACAATCATGTGGCTAACCTCAAAACATCAAATGAACCAAAGTACTACAACGAAAGAAAGAAAGCTAAGATCGAGTCTTAAGTGGCGTGCCGTCTCCCCGCCGCATCCTCCTAGCCAATCAACTACCTGAAATAACAATTTCACGGGGGTGTACACGAGGTTAGAACTGATATCAAACTCATGCTGAAATAAATAAAATCAAGCTCAGGAGTTCCACGTGGTGTGGCGGATAGTCCAAATCAAACGTATGTAAATGACCCGACCACCCTAATCCGGAGCACGGAGGTGATCGGGGAAGAACAGGAGGAGACCACCCGCCATGATTTCAAGAAGCTACTCGTGGCGACACGCCTGTGGGTTGGCTGCATGCACCACCACCCATAGAATCAAGAAAGAGCTCTCAGTAAGAAAGAGCTCTCAGTAAGGGACCTGGGTGCTTCGGAGGTGAGACGTGCATCGCCTGTGGATTTCCCATCTTCTCCCGTGTTGATTCCAGTTCCTGCTTGCTGCTCAGTCCATGTTCTTCTTCTCTCCCTCACATTGGGGAGGAGGAAAAAGAAAAAGATTTGGATTCTGTTCTCACAGTGGACACCTATCGTGCAAGGGTTGAGCTCAGATGCCTCTGATACGAGCTCTGAGACCTCCGATTTGGAGACTTCACTCCCGATGGAGCCAATAGAGGAAGAAAACAAGGTGATTTCGGATGATGACAGTTGTCCATCCTCGAATGGAGATTCTGAGTCATCGGGGGCCTCCATTGATGACACGATAGCTGAGGGTGATGATGTATCTGCGGAACTTGCACCTGATTCGGGAATTACTCATATCCCTGATAATCTAGGGTTTCCTGAACCGTAAATTTCTCTTGATACTAACCGAGATGCTCATCAGGTGAACCCTAAGTCTGTGAATTCCTCTTTGAATATTTGTTCATCAGTTAATTTATGTCTAAGTGGCAGAGATACTGCTCTTGATTCGACTTTTAATCCTGTTGATTTGGGTGAGTTGCCATGCCCTCGGGATTCTGCTCCCTCGACATCATGTCCTGCTGATTTAAACCATATTAATGGTAAGCAAAACCTACAACCCTCTAGCAAATTTACAGGACAATGGAATAACCTCTTTGCTGATAATAGAAAACCAATTGAGGATTTTATGTTGAAGAAAGTTGATATTCAATCTGTTGATGGATGCTTGGTTTTTTTTTACGAATCCTTGGCGATAGACTTCATTTTCGAAGCACCACATTGTCTAATTGGCTATTTTTATGGGAATTTCCCGGGAATCCTCTCCTTGAGAAGGCTATGTGACAGTTGGTCTCCAGGAATTTCTTTCAATTTTCACAATAGTGGATGGATTATTTTTTGATTTCCGCAAGAAACTCAACTCCTCCAGGTTCTTCAACAGGGGATGTATGTGCTTAGCGGCCAGATTTTGATTATCCGAAGAATGCCACCCTTCTTTGACTTTGCTAAAGAAGGCCGGAGCTTGATGCCTCTTTGGGTGATCCTACCGAACATCCCACTTCAATTGATGAGACGTGAATTCCTTAAAGTGATTGGCTCTCAACTTGGTACGCTGATAATGACGGACAAACTTACCCATACAATGGAGCGGGTATCGTTTACTCAAATACTTGTTGAAATTGACTTGGCACAACCTATTGTTACTCAACTCTCCATCAAGCTGCCGGGTAATATTACTCATGTCCAGCAAATCAAATATGAGAAACGACCACAGTTTTGTTCTTCATGCTGGTCTATTGGCCATACAGTTGTGCAATGTACATCTTTGAAAAAGAGTTCACCTTCTGCTGGCCCATCGCAGTACATATGGAAACCAAAAGCTAGAAAGAAACAATCTATTTGGCAACGAGTTCCCATTCAGAGTAAGCCAAATCATGAAGCTCATACTCAGACTGAACCTTGTCTTGCTCCTGCAGCACTGCCAAATGATGAACTGAGACCTGAAATTCCTTGTTCTTCAATGAATCAAGTGCTCACTGAGAATGATTCAAGCATGCCTGATGCTTCCTCATCGGAACAGCCATCTGTACAACATGCCCCTGAATTGCCACAGCTCGATCCTTCATGTTCCAATCAGCCAGAACCTGGAATTGATAAGGATGGGTTCAAAAAAGTTCAGAAACGTAGACGGAAGAAATCCAGTGGGCTCACAACTAATCCAAAACATCATCAAGATAAGCCAAAGGCTAAGGCCTCCACCTAACCTGCTTTTGCTTTATTCTCATATGATTTTGTCTTTTTGGAACATCCGAGGAGGTGCAAAGATTCCTTAGAATTCATAAGATCGACCTTTTTGCTTTGTTTGAGACAAAAATTGCTCATGCTAATCTTGATAGCCTTATGACAAAATGTTTTGAAGGATGGGCTTATACTTCCAATTTCTCCTGTCACCCTGCAGGGCAAATTTTGCTTCTTTGGAACCCTCGGACTACACTGGTTGATATTACATGCAGTATCGATCAATTATTACATGGTCGGATTACTTGTCGTGGCACTCGGAAGACTTTTTGGTTCTCTATTGTTTATGGCCTATACTCGGTTACTGATAGGAGACAGCTTTGGAACTTACTTATTGATCTTAGCCGGCAGATTGCTTCACCATGGATCTTGGCTGGAGATCTCAATAATGTCTGTGATTTTGAGGATCGGAAAAATGGTGCTCCGATCACTACTTATGAAACGGCGGATATTCATCGCTTCAAACAGAAAACTGGCATGCGTGATCTTCCTTATACTAGCACAAGGTATACCTGGACCAATGGAAGAACGTGGTGTAAACTTGATAGAGTTATGGGCAACCATGAGTGGAGCTTGCTTGACCCGAATGCAACTGTCTTGTTCCATCCCCTGGGACTTTTCTCGGACCATGCAGCATGCACTGTTTGGTGTTTTGACTTTCAGTGCATTGGGAAAAAACCATTCAAGTTCCTCAACATGTGGGCTCTCCATGAGAATTTTAGTTCAATTATTCAAGCTCGATGGGATATGACTGTCCAGGGAACAGCTCAATTCTGTGTCACTCGAAAGCTATTGGAGCTCAAAAAAGATTTGAGAACTCTTAATGAACTTCACTTCTGACACATTTCCAATCGGGTTTCAAGAGCAAAGGAGCAGCTTGAGGCAACGATATCTTCATTAAACCATGATCCACAAAATATTGACCTTCAGGCTGAAGTTACTCGGCTAAAAACATATGGGCAGTGGCTTGCCATGGCGGAGCTGTCATTCCTTACTCAAAAAGCCAAGGCACACTATTTTAAAAACACTGATCGGAGTACCTCTTTCTTTCATGCTATGATCCGGAAAAAAGCCACTAGAGCTCAGTTTGTTTCTTTAATCAAGGCTAATAGTACACCTACCGAATCTGTTGCGGAGATGGGTATGGAATTCATTAAATTTTATCAACACTTATTGGGATCTTCCGCTGCCACAACATAGGAGGATAGGACTTGTGTTTCCCAAGGAACCACGGTCTCCAGTGAAGATAAAAATACCCTCTGCTTGCCCATTACAAAAGATGAAGTTAAATCCGCACTATGGAGTATAGGGGATAACAAAGCCCCGGGGCCCGATGGTTACTCGGTGGATTTCTTCAAAAAAGCATGGCCAATTCTCGGAGATGATATTTATGGAGCTGTTGGAGAGTTCTTTGTAAATGGACGGATTCTTCGCCAACTTAATCATGCCTTACTTGTTCTATTACCGAAGCATGCCAACGCCAATCGGGTGGAGGAATTCCGACCCATAGCATGTTGCAACGTATTATATAAGATTATTTCCAAGATTTTGGCAACCCGGATATCCCCTATCTTGGATTATCTGATCGATCCGAGTCAGGCAGCCTTCATCCGAGGTCGATTGATGCGTGATAACATCCTTTTAGTTCATGAACTTCTTCGGCACTATACTAGGAAGCGCATTTCACCACGTTGCTTCTTTCAAGTGGATCTTAAAAAAGCATACAACTCCATTGAATGGGATTTTTTGCATGGAATTCTGCAGGCTTTGCAATTCCCTCACCAGTTCACTAGCTGGATAATGTTTTGTGTGAGCACAGTCACTTACTCCATATCCTTAAATGGACAAATGTTCGGACTCTTCAAGGGGAAGAGAGGATTACGCCAAGGTGATCCACTCTCTCCATATCTTTTTGTTATATGCGTGGAGTTCCTTTCCCGTACACTGAAGAAACTGCATGCTACTCAGGGATTTTCTCTTCACCCGAAATGTCATGGGTTGAACATCACCCATTTTGCATTTGCTGACGATCTGATTTTGTTGTCCAGAGCAGATACTCAATCGGTTAATATGATTCTCCAGTGTTTGAAACAGTTCTCTTCCAGATCAGGCCTATGTGTTAGCCTTGCTAAATCCCGGTTCTATGGAGCTGGAATCGATGATAATTTGGCTGCCCATATCAAGGTTGCTTCGGGATTCAGCCGAGGAGCATTTCCACTAAAATATCTCGGTGTTCCACTTGCGGTTTCACGGCTCACGCATCAACATTTCAAGCCGTTTATCGATTGAATTAGAACATATATAGATGGATGGCTTCGGAAAACATTATCTTATGCCGGAAGACTTGAATTGATTCGGTCTGTCCTGCAAGGGGTCGATTGTTTTTGGCTATCAATATTCCCAATTCCTGCCAGCGTGACGGATGCTATTATCAAGATGTGCCGGTGTTTTTTATTTGGGGAGAATATGAAAAACCCACCGGTATCATGGAAGGCCTTATCTACACCAAAAATGGAGGGAGGATTGGGCCTATTTCATCTCCCCACTTGGAACCTCCTTTTTTCCAATATCTGGAATATACACCGCAATCGCCAATCGATGTGGATTAAATGGGTACATCATTATTATCTTCGGGGGACATCGATTTAGACTTCGCAACCGGGGAAAGAGGCATCGATCTTTATGAAACATATGACCCGTACCCGTGATTAATTAATTGTTAATACTGGCTCACTAGACCGGCTGCTGGCAGGGCTTAATCGATCACGAGATACTTGGAAATCCGATACATCACTTTATTATGATCTCCTTCGAACTAGGAGGAGCCGAAAGTTTAGGTACACCACTGTATGGCATTCTCAAATTGATCCGAAACTATCTTTTGTCTTATGGATGGCCTCTCTTAATCGGCTCCATACTCGATGCAACATTCGAGGGGGAATCCCGGATATTACCTGCCCACTATGCCATGTGAAAACTGAAAATACACCACATATTTTTTTCAAATGTTGTGTTACAGGTGCTGTATGGGCAATCATACGTGACTGGCTTTATCTCCCAGCCAAGCTTAATTGCCTTCCTCAAATTCTTGCATGGATGAAGAAGTATAACCGTGGAAATGGCATTAAGGCTGCTCGGATCAGATTGGCCCTGGTTGCAGCTGTGTACTACCTTTGGCGAGAACGCAATGACGTTATATGGAAGCATACCCCGGTTGATATAATGAACATAGTTAGGACAGTAAAAATACATGTGTATCAGTCGATGTATTTTCATTTTCCTAACTTTATGCTCCATTTTGAAACTGTGTAATGTGGAGTGACTTCTCATTCTAGTGGCAGCATTCTTGCTGCTCAGGATGATTTTTTGTGCTTTGCTTGACTTGTTCAAGCTATGGATGTCTGTTACTATATGATTTGTAGAGTATTTATATATTTACCACTTCAAAGAAAGAGCTCTCAGTAAGAAAGAGCTCTCAGTGTGGGTTGGCTGCTTCAGAGGTGAGGCGTGCATCGCCTGTGGATTTCCCATCTTCTCCTGTGTTGATTCCAACTCCTGCTTGCTGCTTCTTCATATTTCACTTTCTCCTTCACAATGGGGAGAAAGAAGAAAAAATGGATATTGTATTCACAGTGGACTCCAATCGTCGCTGGGTTGAGTCCCGATGCTTCTGATGTGAGTTCTGAAACCTCAGATTTGGAGACTTCGCTCCCACTGGAGCCACTTGAGGAAGGAAATGAGATGATTTCGGAGGAGGAAAGCTATCCATCTTCGAATGGCGATTCCATCGAATCTACCAATGGTGTGGATGTAGACCTTGAGAAACCCCCTGCCCTAATTGGAGAAGTCGATGCATCGGAGGCAACCATGGACGACATTGCTGCAGAAATTGATGTGGTTAATGATGATTTGGAGCTCAATTCTGGAATTCCTCGACTTCTCCATGCAATTGGGTTTGCAGAGACTATACCTCACTCTGGAATTGATGGAGTTTTTCACCATTCTCCTTCTGATTCTAATCTCGTGGAGGGTAAGCATCCCTCTGACACTTTGATTTCTGTTGACCTAGCCCCAAATTCGAATCTGTCAACCATGAATGATGAACTGGATAACCTAACAAATTCTCGGGAACAACCCCACTCCTCTTCTGGCCTATCCGAAGATGGAAATCAGAACTCTCGAACTTCCAATTCCTTCAAAGGGTAGTGGAACAATTTGTTTGCTGATAATCGAAAACCACTTGATGATTTTATGCTAAAGAAAGTTGAGTTTACTGCTTGTAATGGCTGCCTTGACTTCTCTGATGAATCTGTGGCTGCGAATTTCATGTTTGAAGCACCACATTGTTTGATTGGATACTTTTATGGCAACTTTCCGGGTATTGTAGCTCTGCGAAGGTTATGTGACAGTTGGTCTAAGGGAATTACTTTTAATTTACATAAAAGTGGTTGGATTATCGTCAGATTTCCACATGATGATCAGCTCCTCCATGTTCTACAAAATGGCCCCTTTGTTCTTAGTGGACAGGTACTGATTATTCGAAGAATGCCTCCGTTCTTTGACTTTACTAAGGAAGGGCGGAGTCTCATGCCGATTTGGGTAATCTTACCAAATATTCCTTTACAATTGATGAGACGGGAATTTCTTGAGGTCCTTGGATCACAGCTTGGCACGCCGATCATGACAGATAAGTTAACCCATACTCTTGAGCGGGTTTCTTTTGCTCGTATACTGGTTGAAGTTGATCTTGCTCAGGAAATCATTCATGAAATTTCAATCAAATTGCCTGGGCAGATTACCCATGTGCAACAAATCAAGTATGAAAAAAGACCACATTTTTTCACAAAATGTTGGTTGATTGGCCACTCTTCTTTGAAATGTGATCGGTTGCAAAATAAAAAGGCCTCCAATGTTGGCACTTCCACTGTTAGTTCTTCTAATCATATATGGAAACCACGAAGTCGCAAGAGGGGTACTATATGGCAACGTTACCAGTGGCTACTGCAAAGAACAATTCTTCTACCACAGGAAAAGCTGCTCCGGACCCTATTCCTCCAGCTGCCTCGGCTGATTTGGATTCTGAGCTCCCAATTATTTCCATGCCCCAAGATCCCAGTTTGACCGATGCTCAGGCCTCTTCTAGCTACTCTTTGGAGGATAATTCCAACTTGAAGCAAGACCCTCTGTGTTCGAATATTCTATGCAAGGAACAATAGGGTATTGATAAAGATGGATTTCAAAAGGTGGTTCACCGTAGAAGAAAGAAATCAGCTGGACTCCATCCTAACCCCGAGCATCATCAAGATAAGCCAGGGGGGTCTCGGCCCTCACATTAATTCCTTTTGCTTGACATCCATAATGATTTTGGCTTTTTGAAATATTCGAGGGTTTAATAAAACCCTTAAACACAAGGAAGTTCAGCGAATGATTCGAGTTCATAAACTCGATCTTTTTGCATTACTTGAAACCAAAGTTGCTTCTACTAAACTTGATATCTTATGCTTAAATGCTTTGAAGCATGGGGATACACTACTAACTTCTCATGTCACCCTGCAGGGAGAATTTTGTTATTATGGAATCCCCGGACAACACAGGTTAATATCTCATGTTGCACTGACCAATTGATACATGGTCTTGTTACTTGCCGAGGAACGGGGAAAAACTTTTGGTTCTCTATAGCCTATGGGTTATATTCTGTTACAGATCGAAGGCAACTTTGGAACCTCCTGACTGATCTTGGGCATGGCATCTCTTCACCTTGGTTATTGGTTGGCGACCTTAACAATGTATGTGAGGCCGATGACAGATTAAATGGTGCATCAGTTCATGCTTATGAGACAGCGGATATCCACCACTTCATGCGAGAAACTGGGATGGCTGATTTTCCTTACATCGGGAGCCGGTATACTTGGACTAATGGTCGGACTTGGTGCAAACTTGATCGAGTTATGGGCAACCATGACTGGTCGGTATTAGAACCAAATGCAGCAGTTAACTTCCTTCCGTTGGGATTATTTTCTGACCATGTCGCTTACACGATCAAATGCTTTGATACTCAACTGATTGGTAAAAAACCATTTAAATTTCTCAACATGTGGACTTCTCATGAGAAGTTTGGAGCTCTTGTACAAGCTAGATGGGAGATGGCAGTCCGAGGCTCTGCTCAGTTTTATTGCACACGCAAATTACACTTGCTCAAGAAAGATTTACGGGCTCTTAATGAACTTCATTTTCACATATTTCCAACCGGGTCAGTCGTGCAAAGGAACAACTTGAAACAGCTTATTCCTCACTTTCTCATGATCCGCAAAATCCCAGCCTTCAGGCTGAAGTATCTCGGCTGAGGCAACTTGGAGAATGGCTTACAAAAGCTGAATTGTCTTTTCTTGCTCAAAAGGCTAAGGCCCATTATTTTAATAGCTGTGACCGCAGTACGGCTTTTTTCCATGCTATGATTCGCAAGAATGCCAAAAGATCGCAGTTTGTCTCGATTATTAAGACTGATGGAACTCCTACATGCTCGGCTCAGGAAATGGGAAAAGAATTCACTGACTTCTATCAGTGTTTACTGGGTTCTTCAACAACAATGATTCAGGAGGACTGGACATGCATATCAAATGGTGCTACTGTATCCATTGAGAACCAAACCAGTCTCTGCTCCCCTATCACTAATGCTGAAATACAGTCGGCACTCTGGAGTATCGGTGATAATAAAGCATCGGGACCCGATGGTTATTCTGCGGGGTTTTATAAAAAAGCGTGGCCGATCATCGGAGAGGACATTTGCAATGGGGTCAAAGAATTTTTTGCCACTGGCTGCCTCCTTCGCCAAGTTAACCATGCTCTCCTAGTTTTATTACCGAAGCATGCCAACACTAATCGGGTGGATGAATTCCGCCCTATAGCTTGCTGTAATGTGATGTATAAACTCATCTCCAAAATATTGGCAGCTCAGCTCTCATCTATCATGGACCAGGTTATTGATCCAAGCCAAGCGGCGTTCATCCGCGGCAGGTTAATGCGTGATAATATTTTTTTGATTCATGAACTCCTTAGGCAGTACACAAGGAAACGAATATCTCCACGATGCTTCTTTCAAGTGGACTTAAAGAAAGCTTACGATTCCGTTGAGTGGAGTTTTCTACATGGTATGCTTCGTGCACTCTCTTTTCTGGATATGTTCATCTCGTGGATCATGACATGTGTTACCACGGTGACTTATTCTATCCCTTTAAATGGGCAAATGTTCGGATTTTTTCATGGCAAAAGGGGACTCCGACAAGGTGACCCGCTTTCACCTTATCTTTTCGTTATTTGCTTGGAATTTTTATCCAGACAATTACGGCTTCTTCCTGCCCGGTCGGGATTCTCACTTCATCCGAAGTGCTCTGGATTAAACATTACACATCTGGCGTTCGCCGATGATCTTATTTTGCTTTCTAGAGCAGACATCCAATCTATTAATATGCTTTTGGAATCGTTGAAACTCTTTTCTACTCGATCTGGCTTATGTGTTAGCTTGGCCAAGTCCAAATTTTTTGGTGCAGGCATTGATGACCGATTGGCTGGACAAATTGCAGTAGCTTCTGGGTTCACTAGAGGCTCATTTCCCCTCAAGTATTTGGGAGTGCCATTGGCAGTATCCAGGCTCACCCATGGGCACTTTAAGCCACTCATTGACCGTATAGGAACATATGTTGACGGATGGCTACGAAAGACACTCTCATATGTGGGTCGACATGAATTAATTAAATCCGTCTTACAAGGCGTGGATTGTTTTTGGCTCTCCATTTTTCCAATCCCCGCAAATGTTATTGATGTTATTATTAAGATGTGTCGGTGCTTCTTGTTTGGGGCAAATGTGAAAAATCCACCGGTCTCTTGGAATGCATTATCTGCACCAAGAAAAGAAGGGGGCTTAGGTCTCTTTCACCTCCCGACTTGGAATCAGGCTCTTCTTTTTTCTAATATATGGAATATTCACCTTGACCGACAATCGATGTGGATTAAATAGGTCCACCACTATTATCTACGTGGGGCATCCATTTAGACTTGGCAACCGGGGAAGGAAGCCTCAACCTTTATAAAACACATGATCCGAACTAGAAATCAACTCTTGCTCAACACGGGCTCGCATGAGCAGCTGATTACACTAATTACTCGATCAAGGGATGTTCGGAAAAATGATACATCGTTTTTCTATGATCTTTTACGGCCTAAACGGAGCTTTAAATTCTAGAGCTCCATTGTATGGCACTCTCAACTTCAACCGAAGCTATCATTTATTTTCTGGATGGCTTGTCTCAACAAACTCCGTACCCGATGCAACATCCGAGGAGGACATGTGGATATTACATGCCCCCTTTGTCACTTTGAAAATGAAACAGCTCCACACCTTTTTTTTTTGTTGTATTATTGGTACTGTATGGGAAGCCATTCGAGCTTGGCTACAGCTCCCTGCCACACTTTGCTATTTGCCTCAAATTCTTTCATGGATGAAGAAGCATGCACGTGGCACAGGAATTAAAGCTACACGATTACGGTTAACATTAGCTGCAGCCGTGTATTACACTTGGAGAGCGCGAAATGATTTCATTTGGAAGCACACTACATTTGATACTGCAAGCATCGTTAGGGTTATAAAAATACATGTGTATCAATCTCTGTATTTTCATTTTCCTAATACTGTGCTTCTATGAGCTAGCATATTATGTAGTGTTGTTGTCATATTAGTAGAGATTGCATACTAGCATGCTGACTATGATGTAGCATTTGAACCTGCTTGCATTGCTCAAGCCTGTGGAACTCTCTACTGTATAATTTGTACAGTTTATAATATTTACCACTTCAAAGAAGCTACTCATGGAACTAAAGAACAAGAGAGGGTGACGGTGCAAGCACAAACGATATAGATCATATGATAAAACAACAACCGTCACATCA
>JAOWBR010153155.1:0-13175 GCA_028571145.1 Dionaea muscipula
GCTTCATCAACCAGTCGTGTATTATGAGAATAAACTTGTACAAGCAAACGTGCTTCATGAAACCAACGTAGCTTATCCAATGTTGTCATTCCATAGTCTTTAAACCTGTCACTTATCAAATCTAAACAAACCAATGCATCAATTATATTAAGTGCTTGTTATCATCAAAACATCAATCATCAAGGGTCAACACTCCTCCTAGCTTCCGTTGGATATATTTGACGTGTTAGAAATGTAGGACCAACTCGTGAAGCAACAAACTTAAGTTGGACTTGTGAAAATGTGATTTACGAAGGAAATGACATGTTTTGTAAACTTGAATGGTCAACTCGCAATCCGGGCTAACTCTTCCCAATCTAACACGTTAGGAAGCTCATCTAGGAGCCACGTGAAGTGTTCCGATGGTTGGTGGAGCAAGATTACACGGGGAATAAGCAGGTGGCTTAAAAAGAACTCAATCATGCCATTTTCATTAAATTTTCTCCACCCAAACTCATCCAAACTATCAAATTAATTGAACTTTAACCTAACTAATCATTAAATAACTCTAATCGGATCACTGACGGTGGCGGCCGATCTCCGGCGAGTCCCCAACAGCTTCCGGCTGAGAAATACATAACCCTAATAGATTTTCATCCGATTTTCTCCACCCAAACCTATTTAAATGGTAAACATCATAAAATCAACCAACAAACATAGTAAATCAAGAAGAAATTGAGCGAATTTAACAATTAACGGTTGATTTAGGGGTGGAATTCATTACCTTCGTTGGTGGCTGAAACCCTGTCTGCGTGAAGAAGGAGAATTCGTCGTTGAAAGAGGATGAAGGAGAACGAGGAGGATTCACCGGAGGAGGAGGAAGGAGAAGACCTTCGCCGCCGATGAGTTCACTCGTGAGTCGTCGATGTGTTCGTTTGTTTTTTTTTTTTTTTGTGGAAAATGAACACAAACAATATATAGACACCGTTTCATTTTTATGGTGCACTAGATTATTACGGTGTTTTTTTTTCCGGTATATATATATTGGTGGGGTTATATGTACACTTGTTATGGCATATGGTATGACACACATATTTATCAAATGTGTTCTGAAATGTTTTGATACGATCCGACCGTTGGATGCGTCGAAAATGAAAAAATAAGGGACGATTCTTTTTTTTCGTCGAAAAAAATATTAGGAAGGGCTCCATTCAGACGTTTTTCGGGCCATTTTTAGCCGATTTTCGCGTTATAAAGTAAGTACCATATTCGAAATGATTTTGGACGATCCAACTGTTGGATATATTCAAAATGTAATAAAAAATGATTGTATTAACCCCTCGAGTTACGGTAGAAATGATTTTGCCCAAATATACTCGGGTTTCTATTAACTCGGGTTACAGTAGGATTTCTTGTACTCTTATAAAACACATATTGTGAACATATCCAACGGTTCGAATCAACTCAAATCATTTCGGATATGGTACTTCTTTTATAGTGCCGAAATCGACCCAAATCGTATTTTCCGACGTTCGGATGGAGTTCTTTCCGGCATTATTTTTCGTCGGGGTCTTCGGTGACCCCCCCTTAAAATCACATTTTCTATCTACCGTCCGGATCGTCTAAAAATATCTCCGATTACATGTGTGTCATAGCATGTGTACATATGACCTTCCCGTGTATATATATATACATATATCGTTTTTTAAAAATAAAAAACGATATTAAGGGTAAAATAAGGTTGGCAACGGGGTGCGGCGGGGTGGGGATTTGCCTTCCCCGTCCTCGACCCCGCGGGGAAAAAAATTCCCCGTCCCCACGGGGAAAAAAACTTTATTCCCCGTCCCCGTTTCCCGTTCCCCGTTGCCCCGTTTTCCCATCCTCATTTCCTTATCTCCGTTTTTCCGTTCCCGTTTCCCCTTACTTGATTATCATTTATTTTTTTAAAAAATTATTGTAATTATTTGAGTGCTATATGGATTATCTTTTATGATTAATCTAATGACTACTTTGATATGTTCGTATAATATTTTATGTATTTCATGTGTCATTGTTGAACAATAGAATATATTGAACCCAATATATCATTCAACAAAATAGCACATTAATGTATACAACAAATAAAATAGAATATATTATTAAACAAAATAACACATATATTAATACATTATACATACAACAAATAAACAATATTTTGATAAATTAATAAATTATTATTTATTTAACATCTTACTCAATTAATAAATTTTTAATAGTTTTTTTTTATTAATTTAAATATATTAACTCGGGGTCTCCGCGGGGCGGGTACCCGCGGGGGACGTCCCCATCCCCATCCCCGTACGGGGATTTTTTTTCCGTCTTTATTTTGTCCCTGAATTTTGATCCCGTTCGAAACGGGGTCGGAATGAACCCTCGGGGTGGGATTTTTTTTGTCATCCGTAGCGTAAAATTAGAAAAAAAGAAAAAGTAAAAGAAACGTACACCCATAAGAGCATCTTAATCTCAATTGCTAAAGCCCCTTTGCTTAGCTAAAGTGAAATGGGATTTGACTAAAAACCAAAAAAAACCCCAATACCAGGCTTGCTTCTTTGCTCGCCAAATTGCTGGTGAACAGTGGATGGCCTAATTTGCTGAGCCACTGTTCACTCGGCAATTTTTTTTTTTTTGGTTTTTGTATGTGTATTTGTGTGTTTGTATACGTTAATTTGAAAGAAAAAATAAAAATATTTTAATTTGATTAGTTAAAATAAAAAATTTGATTTTATTAGTTTTAAAAAAATAAATAGTTAAAATATAAAAAGTGAATTTTATAAGTTAATTTAGTAAAAAATTTGGTGAGTCTAACGGTCTATGGTGTGCACAACGAGTTAGCTTAATTCAATACCACTAGGAGTGAGGGAAAAGGAAAATATTTTCCCCCAACAATGGAAGCAGCTCAATCATCAACACCGACGCCGTCGCCGCCACCATCTCCGGCAGCTCCTCAAGTTCCCGGTCGACCCACTATCCGACGATACGAGCTCGCCTGGCGATTCCTCATGATCGCTAACCTTGGCCTTGGAGGTCAGCACTTCTCTCTCGCTGCTGACGGTTTCGCTAAACCTAATTATGGTCATTTTTCCATGTTTTTTTTTCCTTTTATCCTGATTCCTTCAAACTCTGAAAATCAGATCAGGTGGAGCATTGGTTTTTGGATATAATCTATATATGGGAATGGATATTGCATTTTGGGTGAGATTGGGATTCTGCTAGTCTTTTTAATTAAGTGCTTGGATGCTTTCGTGAGTTCCTTTCCCGTTTTCTGGTTTTTCTCCTTTGATTTGATGCTAATAAATAGTACAATGCTATTAGGAGATGGGGTTTTATTGGTTGCTGTATCGAGGATGATAGGGTTTTCACCACAATTTGGAAATGGAATCCATTTTTTTTTATCAGAAAAGAAAAATTTATTAATGTAAATGAAGATTTTACATCAATGAGAGTAGGTCAATGCAAAGCGTATCAAATTAACCCGAAGCAACTCAACTATGTTGGCCTGCAAACGGGTTAACTAATTATCTATGAGCATTGAACCCAAAACAAAAGAAACACCGAAAGATCAAATCCCTAATCAGATCATCTTCAAATGAAGACTAAGCAAACGATCAACAGCAACAAGAGATTACATACAGCCACAGCCAATTCTTCAATCTAAAGCATCTAATGGAATAAAACCAGCAACAGATCAACAAGTAGCATTCTCCTCCCAGCTCCATGCACCAAAAAAACAAGCTCCTCCAAGCAAGGCGGTGCTTAAATATCAAACTCATCATAACAGCAGAAACTGTCATCCAATGAAGAAGACCAGATGCCACAATGTTGGACCACTTGAACCGAGCTTCAACGAACTAGACACAGCAGCAGGAGACAACCGAGAAAAAAATCCCAGTACTAAAGGAGTCAGCACGACCATAATGTAGCAAACCAGAAAAAATCAACTAAGTGTAACAGCCAGTCTCAACCAAGGTCTTCCTGACTGTCTCCCACCTCAAATAGTACACAGGAACTCCACAAGCACCTCATCCTTCCAGGTAAAGTCAGCAGCATCAGGAAGCAAGTGAATCTAAAATAACATGATCCAAATAACCATGCAACAATAACTGTGAAAGACAGTAAGAACCACTTGATCTCCAACCATCCCATCCCGCCACTAAATCCAGCAATATCGCCCTCACCCAAGTCCCATTCTTACTATGAACATCATCCAATAGCTCCCTCAAATGTACAAGAATAAAACAAAACGCCCACAATCTCACCCAACTATGGCGCCCTAACCGTGAACCCAACTTGACCATGATCATCCTCCTATGACTCCCTATTGCTCAAAAATATCACAACCCACACAAACCCAACTCTACACCCAAAAGGAAACAAGGGGAGAGCAGCTCCGTGACCTGACCGAGATATGTCAGATTTGAGAGATAGACAAGATAAGTCCAGCAAACCATGATAAAGCAAATCGTACCCCAACCAAACCCAACCTGCAGCTAAATCCAGCATTGTCTCCCTCACCCAAGACCCAACCTCATTATGAACAACCTCCAATAGCTCCCTATCAAGCATAGGAAAAGGAAAAACACCCACACTCTCACCCAGCTATGACACCCTCACCAAGATCCCAACCTCAGCATGGACAACCTCCGATGATTTCTTATCACACCACTAACCGGCACAGATCACACAAACCCAACCTCACACCGAAAGGTAATAGAAGAAAATTGCTCCTGATACGAGAGAAACTAAGGCCAGTGAGTCCTCATCTTGTTCAAGGTGTACAAGACCGTTCACCACAAAAATAATGATTCAAACTCAACATGCAACACCACCCCAATCTTCATTCCCACGCACCAAGTCCACCACCAAATCTGGCAAGGCACCCTTACTAAAAGCCCTTCCTTACTAAGAGTAATCTCGGATGAACAAGGGAATCATCCTCCAACGCTGCCCACACTCCCAGAACAAGGAAGCTACACCCACAATCTCACTCTTCCACGACTCCCTCACCAAGAAACCAGCCTCAGCATGAACAACTTTCAATGACTCCCTATGACACATCGGAAATACAATCCACAGTAAAGCGTAACCCCAAGCGCAACATAGCTCAATAGTAAAATCACCATGCCCGAGAGCATGGAACTCCCATCAAGATACATTTTGCTCAGGAGGAGGAAAGCCATACATATTTCAAACTTAGTATACGACATCACCCCACGCAGTCTGTTCACAAACACCTTGCTAATAACATCAACTAAATCGCAAAGCCACATGAATGCAAAATAGTATTCCAGTCAGAAGAATGTCTGTCCAAACTACACCTATCAGGATTCAAAAATCAACTGCACAGAGTTGGGTAACATCTAGCCCAATCAACTAGCGTCCAAACACCGCCACACACCCACAACACACTTAATAGAAGAATAAACCGAGCATTCATAACAATAGAGCATATCCCATACAATTTCACCTTCATCAAAGCCCAAGAATAGTTCCCGTCCCCTCTCTCACAAGCCCCTCCGTTTTCCTCCCCTAGTACCCACCTGGCAGCTCCTTCACCAACCCATATCTCACCAAATCTGTGAGAACCACCATCAGTGGGAACCACTAATGAGGGAGGGCAAATTAAAAACCAAATCATTCATGGATACACCCCATGTCTTTCTTTTTACCGATACCCAAAGGGCCACTTTCCATTTTATGGATTCAACCATGTGGTCCCAATTCGGTTGGGTTCCATTAAATCGCAAATTATTCTATGTTTTCCACACAAGCCAAAAAACCGCACAAGGGATGCAGTCCCATGCAAACTTACAATATTTATCTCTACTAAGTCCCATCTAGGATTTAATAAATCAGCTGGAGAAGATGACATTACCCACTCCAATCCCCACCATTGAAGCAATGACATCCATATAAATATGACGAAGGGGCAATGCAAAAACAAATGACACCCAGACTCTTCCATCTCGTTACAAAAGGTACACAAAACATCTTGTCCCTGTAGGATCCCGAATCGAGCCAGGAAGCCCGAAGTTTTGACACGATCATGCCAAACTAGCCAAGCATGGTATTTCAATTTCTCTAGCGCTACACACACCCACATCTTGATCAAACCAGCTGTCTCCTTTGCTCCACCTAAATCAGTAGTAGAATCAGAAGAAAAATGCCCGTCATACAAAGACCTGACAGAAAACCATCCTGAATTATCACCATTCCAATGCATCATATCATCCCTATCTCGCAAGGTCAGTGGCTTCCCAATCAAAGAGAAAAGTTCTTCGAGTTTCCTCAATTGTCACGACCTTAGTGGGATTTTGAAGGTAATCTTCCAGTTTGCATTACCAAGTACATCAGACACACACACCCTTATATAGCAGTTTTTTGAATTGGCTAAGGCATATAGTCACGGGAACTTATCCCGAAGAGGCCCAGAAACCAACCAACTATCCTTCCAAAAACGAACATGATTCCCATCTCCAAATTGAAAAATTACTCTTTCACAAAAGAACATAGCAATGGTAGGAGCCCAAGAGCCAACAAAACAAATATCTGTCCATATCAAGGATACACTATTTTTTGCAATCAAATCTGGTACCCATGCCTCCTTGTCAATCTCATTCAATTCACGTACCACCCTACGCCACAGTGCCTTCTTTTCGGTACCAAACCTCCACATCCACTTAATTAACAAACAAACATTCATCTTTCTAGAATCTCTAATACCCAAACCCCCATCCTCTACTTTTGTCACCACCCTCCAACTTAGCTGATGTATCTTTTTCTTTTCATCCGAGGATCCCCAGAGGAATTTGGCACCCAAGCCGTCCAAAGTCTTTGCAACACTTATAGGGATTTTAAATAATACATCGGAAGAGAAGACAACACCGATTTGATCAGGGTAGCTCACCCTGCCAACGATAAATACCTCTTCATCCAAGAAGCTAATTGAGACTTAACTTTGTTAATAACCGGCTCCCAAGTCTTCAGCCTTCGTGGGTTGCTCCAAGAGGAATGCCAAGATAGGAAAAGGTAGTTGATCCACCTTACATTTAATGATATCAGCCAGATGTTTCGTGGTCTCCAGTGAGATCCCTATGCCACATATCGAGCTTTTCATAAAATTAATTCTCAAACTCGAAATTGCCTCAAAGCACCTTAACACTCTCTTTAGATTCATCAAACTAGACTCATCAGCCTGGCAAAAAATCAAAGTGTCATTGGCAAACTGGAGATGAGATATGGACAGATAACTCTTTCCCACCTTCCATCCTGTTAGCAAATCCTTCTTACATGCTTCATTAATACCAACTCTCTTACTTGATCTCATCCAATGGACCAATTGATTTGCTATCATAATCCCATCCAAAATATTTCTACCCCCAACGAAAATAGTCTGTACTTCTCCAATAATCTTAGACATAACCTTCTTCATCCGGGCTGCTAGAACCTTGGTTATAATCTTTAGAACACCCCCAATTAAACTAATAGGGTGAAAATCCCTGAGGGCAGTAGCATTCTCTCCCTTAGGTACCAGAGTCGTGAACGAACAACACGCAACTTTATTTATCTTCCCATTGGCAAAGAAGTCTCTGAAAATTGCCATGATGTCATGCTTTAGGAAGCTCCAACATTTCTTATAAAAGACAAAGTTAAATCCATCCGGGCCCTGGTGCCTCATCTCCATCACAACATTTGATCACATCCCACACTTCCTTTGGAGAGAAATCCATCTCAAGCTCATTTGCACACACAGTAGATAGAATTGGGCCCATAGCCTGAGCAAAACATGGTCTATTCTGCCATTTTTCCTTGAACAAAACTCTGAAATGATCTTCCACCCCGGTCTTCACCAGCTTTGGTTCGGTCACCACACATCCATTTACACAAATAAAATCAATCCAATTAACTCTTCTTCGCAAGTTTGCCATAAGATGAAAGAATTTTGAATTCTTATCCCCATCTTTTACCACCGTACTCTAGATTTCTAATGCCAAATCCGTTCCAAATTTTTTCTCTGTACAATTAACTCCTTCAATTTACCCCGACGCAGCAATTCTTCATCCGTCAGAGTTCTGCACTCAGCAATGGAATCCCAATCATGTAGTTGCTCTTCCAATCGTCGAATATTATCTTCCACAAGGCCAAAGACACTTTTATTCTAGACCTTTAATTCAGATCGCAACAATTGCAACTTCTTACAAAATCTATATCTTGCCCATCCAATAACGTCAAAAGAAACCCAAGCAGCTTGCACAAACGCTAAAAATTCTTTATGGTAGGCTAAGCATTCAAGAAACGGAAAGGTCTAGGTCCCTAGTCTCTAACATCCTTCTTTAATATCTAGGGACAGTGATCAGATACGGAACATGGAAGACCCCATACCTGGCTTTCGAACCACGTCAACCATTGCAGATTTACCAAGAAACGATCAAGTCTGCTCCATCCAGTTCTCGGGCCATTACTACACCAAGTAAACCTTCTTCCAACGAAAATAGTAAATCCACCGGACCAAGCACTGTGCCAATTCCGAGTACTATTGTTCGAATTTCCTTTTCGGAGTACCGGAATCCAGCCTCCATTCCTCCGTGGGTGACTGCTTCTCTCTCTAGACATTCTCTCTCTCTCTCTCTGGATCTCAATGGAGGTCTGATTCCATTCCATTGGGGATGTAGCTCAGATGGAATCCATACTTCTCTTGAATATTGTCTTGCACTCTTCAATTCGTGTATGGGGTCATGTGAAGCTGAGTATAAATGTGAAAGTTGATATTAGGAGGTTTTAGTAGTTGCTGTCCATTTTGGCATTATAAAAGTAGGACAAGGAAAGAAGAGGGGAGGAGGGGGATGAACCTGGTTCTGTGAAGCAGGGACATATGATGGAACTGCTGCTAGCTTTGCTTCCATCCTTCAAAATCTAGGTTGTGTTTATACAAAAGGAACCAAACATCTTGCGGCATGATTATTAAGCAACACAAAATTAAGCTGTTTTTTTTTTTTTTTTTTTTTTTTTTTTTTTTTTTTTTTTTTTTTTTTTTATTAACATCCTGACATCTTTCCTGAACATGAATCTTGTATGAGGAAAAAATAGAATTCTCACAGCTAGCAGTGCTTGAAAGTTGACGAGTATGGTTTCAGGTAATCAAATGTTAAGATAACTTGTTATGCTGGGCTTGAAGATAGGTAACCTGGATTGAGCCCCCACCCCACCATGGTGTGCCCTACCATGGAAAACACTGACATGATGGAAGTAGGAAAGAAAATGTCACTAAAATAGTAGATTCTCAAAATGTGGTTTATGGTTCCAGATTATGGAGCCCAACTTTATTCATGGTAGAAAGTTCAGTGGGCAAAGTTGCTATGTGCCGAGAAATGTTGTTAGAAAGGGACCTTTTTCCCTTGAAGTTTGTGAGGAAAGTCCCTAGTAAGGTTTGCTTGTGTTGACAATCTCTTGTTGAACTGACTGGTACATGGTTAATCACTAGAGCAATTGCTTATTAGCCTTTTAGTTTATGTGTCTCAGCTCAAAATTAGGGAGCCAAATTCGTAGAAATGTGCTTTATATGGAATATCCTTATTGACATAGACATATGTATTTGCTCGTCATGATCAGATCTTCCAGCCTGTATTTATGCTTTTCACGAGCATTCTCTTAAATAGATTCTCAGCTTCTCAAAACTGTTTCGCTCTGAGTACAGAAGTAGGCTTTGCTATTTTGTCTCGCTTAATTGTGAACTTCCAGGCAAGTGTTATTTATTAAGATATCTTTCGGTTAAACTGGATTCTTTTTATTCTGTTCTTGGGCGGGGACAGAAGGACATTATTTGACATTGCCTTAATGATCCAATGATCAAATAACCCCCGACTGTAGCTTCACCAGATTATCCCGTGCTTTTTTACCAGCTAGTGTGTTTGTGAAAAACTTCATTTAAGCAAACAGCCTAGAATCTGATATAGCCAATGATGTCAGAAAGCAGTTGCCTTTCAGCAAGAACTAACTTAGGAGAACCTCTGGGCTTAGCCCTGTAAATGTTGAAAGAAAGCTAATTCATCCGCATCTGTTGTCGTTGAAGGAATACGAGCAGCAAGAATGGGCTGAAATTCTTCAATTTTGACGATACTCATAATTGTGTGTATTCCTAACCTTCATAGTTGTATAGACATGTTTCCCTTCATCCTACTCCCTACCATGCCTAGAAAACAGAGTATCTTTGCTTCTTTGCTCGCCACTTCAGGTATGGAAAATTGTTAACGTAGCTGAGGTTGTGTATTGCTTGACCCACTGACTCTTGCTTCTAGCCGACTGCTGTGAGTAAAGCCTCTGTTGCTAAATGTTGGTTGAGTTTTGTAATTTAGGCATTTAAAGCACTAGACTGGGAGAAAATCTTTACTGCCTAGAAAAGACATGCAAACTAAAGAGATGCAGGATAGCTTAATTCACATGGTGATTCCATTATCAAGTTACAGTTCTGACTTCATCTTAACAACGTACATGATACTTGTTTGAGCTTTTTTTTTTTGTTGACATTATTTGTTCATCAACTAGCTGTCATTCGAGTACCCACCCACCCAGTCCCAGAAGCCCATTTGGTTGGCTTTGTATGCAAGTGACGTGAGATTTAAGATTTCTCTTGCAGCTTACATGTTTCTGAGGGGAAAACATAAAGACTTAGGCTTGAAAAGTGGAAAACAAGCACCAGAACCTCCTCCCCCTCCACCACCCAGAGGAACCGAGAACACCCCTCCGTTGGTTGTGGATGTAGAACCACCAACAGAACCAACTCCAGTGGCAGTGGTTGAGCCAGTGAAAGTGCTAAAGCCAATCCCCATGGATCAGCAACGCGAGCTTTTTAAGTGGATTTTGGAAGAGAAGAGAAAGGTCAAACCCAGGGACCGAGAAGAGAAGAAACGAATTGATGAAGATAAGGCAATCCTGAAACAATTCATTCGTGCAGAATCAATCCCTCCTCTTTGATTTTCATTGTTTGGCTGAGGAAAGGGATGGACACCAATTTTGTTTGCAGGATGAGAACATTCCCTAGCACAATAGCCTTCAAAGTGATTCAAAGTGATGGGTAAAATGCCTGCAGAAACGACGAGCTCGACTTCTGTTAAAAGCCGGTGAAGCCCAACCGATGGGCTTGTTTGATGGCATTTCCCATCAGATGCTCAAGTTCGATTGCGAGTTCACCTTGGTGATCTCATACTAAGAGCTGAATAGGGTCAATATCGTTTTAGGACCAAGACCAACGCAGGGTTTTTTGTGGACGGAATCAAATCAATGACAATATCCTTCTTCGCATGAGGGAATGTAAAGCATTGTAAACCCCATATTCCTAGGATCCATCATTGAGGCGAAGAAGAGCAATGGAAAAATAAGTTGGCTGGTATCTTACTAAATGCTCTTTTATATCCATCGACGATGAGAAATTCAGATTGCTGCAAGTTCTCTCTCTCTCTCTCTCTCTCTCTCAATACTGTCCTTCAATATGCTGTCAAAATTTATTGATTAGTGGGTGTCGCCTGTATGCGAAAGAGCCCCTGGGAGAGCTAAGAGCATCTGTAGCAGCAAATTTTTTATCAAATTAACCCAAATTTTTTACCAAATTAACCCATTCAAATTTATTTTCTTTACTTTAATAATTCAATTTTTCAAAACTCATAAAATCAGGTTCTCTTCTTTAACTAGTTAAATTAAAATAATTTTTTTCTTCTTTCAAATTAACACACACAAACATACATAAAAATCAAAAAAAAATTGACTAGTGTACAATACCTCGTCAAATTAGGCGAGATACTGCTTCCCCACTTTTTTCCTTTTTTTGTTAAAACTTTCTTCATATTTTAGCTTTTCGTTAAATATGCGAGCCACATCTAAATGCTCTAACAAGTGAAATGTCATGTGTTCATGCATTTTTTTTATATATTTCGCTACAAGAGGTTGTGTCATATCACCTTGCTAGGTGTACGTTGATTATGTGTTGATATCTACTACAATAAAATCAATCTACAGCTACTAGAAAACCCATGGTAAAATCTTAAAAAACCCATGGCAAAAGCTATTAGCCACGGTTGAAATTTGTGGCTGTGCATCCGCTTTCCTGTCACAGACTATTCTCAGGGCTAATTTAATTTCACTGTGCCACGAGCTCTAAAACCCTTGGCTAATTCAATTCGGCTTTGTCACGCACACTAATCCTGTGATTGTCTTTACGGGTTTTATATATGAATACTCAAATATTTTTTAGAACATAAGTAAGCTTTTTGGCCTTTGATTACCCTGGGGATGCCTGAGTCCTTTGTTTTAGTGAATTGTAGTTGAGTTATCGACATGACATGTGATCATGTTGACCTTTGTGTTTTGATGATTGAGAAACATTGATTAAATAACTTGATAAGCTAATGAACACAATTATTAGGACAAAATAACTTAAGAGAGGATGAATTGAGTTTAAAAGATTTTTAGCAACTTTTTCGAGAAGGGGAGAAACAACTACAAGAACCTGATTTTTTACCTTATTCCTCCTGTTTAAGCTGAAATGCGGTTTGTGAAGCAGTAAAGAATTAAAATATCAAGCACGACAATGTTTACGTGGAAACCCTCTAGGCTCAATAAAGGGAAAAAACAACCCAACTCTCTATGGGCTTTAACTCAAATCCACTAACTCGAGCTAAACAGTTAAGATTACACTTGTAAATCCGAACCTACTCAATCCTAGGTTTAACTCTAAACCTAAGCCCTAACAACCTACTCCGGTTGTTGCTCCCCTACCACTATCACCCAATCTGGATCCTGCAATGCATCACGATAATTTTTTGGTTCAATGTAGATAGAGAACTTGCAAATGCACAAAAGTTTCTAAGTGAAGAATGAGTTTGAACCCCCTTTTCTATATCGGTGATGATTTGGTTCAGTAGGTGTGAGCTTTGATGCTTCCAAGGTTTGTATCTCAGCACCGATGGTGGTATTTGCTATTCGCTTGGTAGCTCTTGTGGAGGTTCTTGCGGTTCTGGAGGAACAATGTCTGAACTAGGTTCTTCTGTTGTTCCCCCTGTCTCGTTTGTCTCTAGTGCTGGTTTTGTTATGCTAGGTCCATCACCGTTTCTTTCATTCAAAATTTTTACACCTGTTTGTAAAAAATTCAACGTTATTTCCACAGACAC
>JAOWBR010153166.1:0-13174 GCA_028571145.1 Dionaea muscipula
ATCGGACCGGGACTTTGATGATTGCCTCTGGAGGGTCCTAGGTGCTGACCGCCCCCGGGATTTTTCCAGGAGTATCACTTGTTTTTCAATCCTATCGTTTTCTTTCCTAATCATCTTCCTTATCTCATCAAACAAGGTGTCCAAATCACCTTGAACTCCACCATTCCCCTGGATATTCCATTCATTAGCCATGAAAACAGATAGAATAAAACAAATCTTCACAATTGTGTTTCGCTCGTGTATTTATCACTCAATTGACTTACCCTCAAATGTGCTCACCCACTGTTGCCTTTTACCACTCGAAATTCTCTCTATTACTTCCAATAGAAGCTGAAGACCATAGGAGATCCACAAAGGCAAATCACAAGACAAATCAACGAGCACGAAAAACAATAAAAATGGACAAAGATCGAAAAATAGTGACAGGATAACAAGAAAGAATTCAACAAGAAGACTAGAAACCAAAAGAGTCTAAAGTCGAGTCTATTAATTCTCGATAATTTTAAGGTCTGCGACAACCCGTGACGGAACCTGAACCGGAATCGATGACGCCAAAGAACCCTTCGACTCAAGCTTGATGGATCTGCGACCCAACTACCTACCAACGATGTGAACCTTTGTATAAAGACCTTGACCCGACGACGAATGGACAGAATGAACCTTGGAATTATAGACGCCACGAATGAGTACGACAACTCGAACGATAAATCAAGTGATTGATTCAGAATCCATCGAACGATCGACGCTCCCGAAGAAACTAAAGAAGAGAATCACTTCTCAAATTTCAATATTCATCAAAGTTGTTCAAAACAAAGGTTCTACAAGTCCCTTATATAGAAGGGTCGAAATATAGGCCAAATAAGGAAACAAGAAATCACAATCAGCGTTCAAAATATCGAAATCCCACAACTGAGCCCGTATTGGGCCTCGCTACGGCTGTAGCGGGGTGGCTACGGTCATAGCACTTCTTCGAAAATTAGCCTACGGACTGGACCCGGATACGGGCGTAGCCAAGGATACGGCTAACCCGTAGCGGGCTCTGCCCTGAACGTCTCCTGGGTGCAGGCTCGGCTACGGTCAGGCCGTAACAGCTGCTCCTCCAGCTTAACGCGAGGCGAGTTGCTCTGATCCTTGGTAGCTTTGTCTGTTGCTTTAATCAAGTTCTTCAAGGACTTCATATTATCATCATAAGCTCGTGGATCATCGAAGATAGCTCGAACCAAGTCCAACATAACATCGTGTATCATTTTAGTACGAGACCTCGTCATCAGACCAATGGGAAGCCGAGCTGAACCGTATCCCTCCATAAACGAGTTGACCGGATTCATATTAGAAGAGGTATTGATATTTTTGAAATATTAAAAATGACTGGAGCATTTTTAGAATTTTTTTTTTTTTTTTTTTGAAAAACACAACATTGTTTTCGAATTTTATTTTGATCGCCGGTGTTTGTCGTTTTGGGTGACATTATTCTTCAAAGTTCAAACTATCCGAGACGCGCTGGTCTTTTTTGGATTTGAAGGGTTCCAACTTCCAACGGAAATGCCTGCAAACAAATTTTTAAAAAATTCCCAAATTCTCGTTCTCTCTCTTCAATCTTCATCTGCCCATGGCTTGATTCATTGTTCCAGAGAAAGTGAGAAAAGTTCGATGACGATGAAAAACCCCTTTTCGCCCACCGACACGGCGACACATTAACCTAATTCAATTCAATTTTATCCAATTCAAGTTCGTCTGGTTAATCATCATTAATCCAACAACAGTTTTCCCATCTTCTAATCCATTATCTTTCTCTCCTTCACCCCACCATCTTTTTCCCTCTGTTTCATACGATAAGACTCCATAAAAATTTGATCTTTTCTTTTTTTTTTTCCAATGTTAGCATTATTCTATTCATCCTAGTTTCCATCTTTTGATCAATTCTGCAATCTGGGTATCTTCTAGATTTTACATCCTTTACCTTTTTGAGTCATAGGTTTTTGATTAGGCAGAGCTGCATATTCACAGATTAACTCATTGCCTTTCTTCTTCTTTTTTGTGTAATGTTGATGAATTTGGTCTTTTGGCATCCCATTGAGGCAGTGCGCTGTTGAAAATCAAGGTCTCAGTATCCTTGTTGTACAATTTTTAATGGCATTTGGTGCATATTTGATTTAGCCAATGCGGGGTTTTGTGTGGCATTGTTGAATGCTCCCATATTCTAGTGTTTCCAAGTTTAAATCCCTGAACCCATTTGTTTGGAGAACAAATGGGTTTTTGATTTGG
Source organism: Dionaea muscipula (assembly GCA_028571145.1). NCBI lineage: Eukaryota > Viridiplantae > Streptophyta > Magnoliopsida > Caryophyllales > Droseraceae > Dionaea > Dionaea muscipula. Next base: position 2,266 of record JAOWBR010153166.1, read on the forward strand.
CGGGTTTATAAATGGTGAAAGAGGAGAGGAGAGGAACTAGTATCATCACCATATGGGTAACAATTGTGTGTCGACGCTTGCAAAGGATGGAATTTTTCAATCAGTTTCCAGATCAATTGGGTGGTCTAAGCCTAAGGGCATCACAGCTTCAGAGAAGAATGCCGTTCAATCTTCTGGCGAGGAGGAAAAAGATGTTGAGGATCCTGAACCACCAGTTCAGGTTAAGCCACCTGAGCCGGCTAAGATAGCCAGGCAAGAGAGTAAGTTAGCGCAGCAAGAAAATAAGATAGTTAGACAAGAGAGGGAAGTAGTAGTGAGGCAAGAGAGCAAATTAACAAGGCAAGAGAGCAGAGTGGTCATGCCTAATAAACCTGCTGCGCAGCCGGAGAAACCCGAGAAGCCTATCCACGTCAAGCGTGTATCAAGTGCGGGGCTTCATATGGAGCCTGTGTTGAAGACAAAGACGGGCAATTTGAAAGATGACTACACTTTGGGAAGGAAGCTTGGACATGGCCAATTTGGGACTACTTTTTTCTGCGTTGAGAAAGCAACATGTAAAGAGTATGCCTGCAAATCCATTGCAAAGAGGAAATTAGTCACGAAAGAAGATGTGGAAGATGTTAGAAGGGAGGTTCAGATTATGCATCATTTGGCAGGGCATCCAAATGTTATCTCGATAAAAGCTGCTTATGAGGACGCCGTTGCTGTTCATCTTGTAATGGAGCTGTGTGCCGGAGGTGAACTTTTCGATAGGATAGTTAAGCGGGGCCATTACACGGAGAGGAAAGCAGCTAGTCTTGCTAGGATAATAGCTACTGTTGTTGAAGCTTGCCATTCATTAGGAGTCATGCATCGAGACCTCAAGCCAGAGAATTTTCTGTTTGTCAATGAGAAGGAAGATTCACCTCTCAAGACGATAGACTTTGGATTGTCAACATTCTTCAAGCCGGGTATGTTCCTCAAAACTTTCTCATGAGGATTATATTCTGGACCCCAAATGGAACTAGACTTTCTTTCTTATGTTTGCTGAGTTTTTTCCTTCATGTCACTTGCTGACATCTTGATTTTATTAACTGTTAAGTCTTGTAGAATCCTAGTGTTATGCTTGTGAGGAAACGTAATCAACCCTCTGACTGTAGACTCCTTTCAGAGTCTGAGACGACCTTCAAGTAGTTGGCAAGTGAAGTTTGTCGAAGATTTGTGCTGAACTTAACTAACTCTTTGAAGCAAATATCCATTGTGTTCTCCTTATGCAGAGCTTAAGACAGATCCAATCATGTTTGGAGCTCTTCTCTCTAATAGATCTTGATTTTTCCTTCTTAAGATTCCATCTAGGGGAGGTTAATTTTCTGTATAGATTTTCTTTTGTGGAAAGTTGAAACATTTTGTAATGAAATGAGTTGAGAGATGTCGAGTTCACTGAATTTTGATAAAAATCAAACTTTCTTTCCCTTGAAAAGGAGAACAGTACAATCATTTTCTGATGGCATTATTTGAGCCGCCATCGTTAAGATGCCTTATTGTCTTTTGAACTCAATGTTTGTGGTTTTTGATGTTCCGCCTACTATGAGGGATATTCCGCAGTTATTGTGTTTCTAAGCCTCGACTTTGCTCAACTGCAGGCGATATTTTCAATGACGTGGTTGGAAGCCCATATTATGTCGCGCCTGAGGTTCTGCGCAAGCGATATGGTCCTGAAGCAGATGTTTGGAGCGCCGGAGTTATCATTTACATTCTCCTGAGTGGAGTGCCTCCATTTTGGGCTGGTAAGAGTCCTAAAATGATGAAATCAACTACCTTCATGTATGTGTTTATGTTGGTTTTTCTGGGTTCTGAGAACTTACTTCTTTCTCCCTTTTTCTATGTCATAAATAGAAACTGAAGAAGAAATATTTGAAGAAGTCCTCCATGGCGATCTTGACTTCTCATCGGATCCATGGCCTGATGTCTCAGAAGGTGCAAAAGATCTGGTCCGAAGAATGCTTGTCAGAGACCCTAAGAAACGATTGACAGCTCACGAAGTCTTATGTAAGTTTGCTTATGACATCCTACAACATTGTTGTCTCCTTTTATTTCATCTACCTACACAACATAGATGGAGATGCATGAGAGCTTTTGCATTTCAGTAATATTTCGGTGGTCTGTAGTATGGCATTGAGTTTTTACTATTTACACTTTCCACCCCGACCCAAATTCATATTATGATCTTATGCGGTATCTAACTCGCACTAGTGATGAGGTTTTCTGTTTCTTTTCTGCATTGCAGGCCATCCTTGGATTATGGCTGATGGTGTGGCTCCTGACAAGCCGCTTGATCCTGCAGTATTAACTCGATTGAATCAATTTTCAGCTATGAATAGGCTCAAGAAATTGGCACTCAGAGTAAGTTTTTCTTTAGATTAGACAGATGATAGTTTAAAATCTTAGGGAAACATTTCAAAGTCAGCATTTTAATCTTGTCATGTATATTCTTTCCTGTTCTAGGTCATTGCCGAGAGCCTATCCGAGGAGGAGATTGCCGGGCTCAAGGAAATGTTCAGGATGATAGACACAGACAACAGTGGTCAAATCACTTTCGAAGAACTCAAGGAAGGACTCAAAAATTACGGGGCCAACCTTGAAGAGTCTGAAATTCGGCACCTGATGCAGTCGGTAAGTATATATCCTTGTACTTTTCCAACTTGTCAAGGGTATTATGAGGCTAACCACCTGTAAGTTGGCTTGCCAACTGACTTACCCGGTTCCCGTGCTTGTAGGGCACCGCCCTCAGGTTAGCCTGCTCAACATAGCGGCCCTCCTGGGTTATATATATATAAAAAAAAGTATATATCTTGGTTGAATTGTCTTCCAAACCATCCGACTACAAAACATTCTTAGTTCACATAAAACGCTGAATGCATGTCATCGATCATGGTTATGCATTGTGGGATATGAGAACCATAGAGGAATGTTCAATGTTGCAATATTCTATATATGGATGGGAAAGGCAGGGAGAGATGCCATTCTGATAAGAGATTACATTGGTAATCTGATGGTTAAATGTATGTATCTGCAGGCTGATGTTGACAACAGTGGGGCAATTGACTATGGGGAGTTCATAGCAGCCATGCTGCACGTAAACAGACTTGATAGGGAAGATCATCTATTAGCTGCTTTCTCCTATTTTGACAGAGATGGTAGCGGCTATATCACACGGGATGAACTCCAACAAGCTTGTCAGGAGTTCGGTATAGACGATATCCATTTTGACGAAATCATCAGAGAAGTGGACCAGGACAATGTAAGTGCTTTTATTTAACCACCACCCACATGGTTTCCCTCTCCTAGCAAGTAGCTAATGTTTCATAAATCTTCATTTCAGGATGGTCTCATTGATTATAACGAGTTCGTGGCTATGATGCAAAGAGGAAACCTTGACTTGGGTAAAAAGGGTGCACAGAAGAATACGGGTGTCGGTGTTAGGGAGCCATTAGAGGTCTGTTAACAAACAAGAACGAACAACGCCACACACGCACATATATATATCAGCTCTCTCTTTTGTCTTTCTTTTTCCTTGAGCAATATTCAAGCTTTCATGATCTCCTGTTATATATCTTAGACCTACGTCCATACACGGGGAAATACTTCTATTGTAGTATAAGGGTTTTCAAAATGAATGACCTGAATGAAGCCATGTTCATTTTTTTCTCAGTTCTGCCTTCATTCTTGTCCGAACAGATCAACAGATGTGTACATGTGTAAATGTATATTATTCCAGAGGTGGAAAGACTGTTCGCTCTCTCCTTGTGTTTACCCTTGCTCTCCTGTCTACATTGACGCCAAACGCGGGTACTTGGATCGTGCCACATAGCATATTTATCAAGTGTCGGGTTCTTTTTATGTATGAAACTGTTTTTCAGGTCTCATGAGTTGATTTATGTTAGTATTGGAACTGGTTTGATCAAATGATCATGAGTTCCATTCAAATATTGCTGTTTTTTTTTATAGGTTTGTGTTTAGTCCATGTTTCAAGAGCTTTAGGGGGGTCCTTATACCACAAGTTGAGTTGGTTCCTTTCAAGTTTTTTGGTCATTTCGATGAAATATTTGTTGTTTAGAGATTCCGATGGTATTGGTTTGGATCATTAATCATATGGTTCATTCATGTACAATGAGGAGCAATTCTATTTTCGTTCAATCATTTAGTCAAAATTCGCGGTTATAAACATCACACAGATAAGGAAAAAGATTATAATCAAAGTAAACATTATTAGTGTATCATACTAAAATTACCGTATTCCACACTGTTATTTCATAAAGCGGTTGTAGTAAATTACCCAAATAGACCCTCCCATAACTTGGAAAGGAAAAGGGAACAAGAATAGTAACATTACTAGTTAGACTACCAACTAAACTACACTCTAAATTACTTTTTTTAATAAAAAAAAATAAGTGGGGGTCTCATCATTTATTTTCTTTATCATCATTCCCAACCACTTCACCCACTTTAGTAAAAAAAAATAGTTTAGAGTATAATTTGATTGATAGTTTAACTAGCAATGTTGTAATAATAGTTAGCCAGCCAGAACTGGAAGTTTCCTAGTTTGAAATTTTGATTAGGAGGGCCCAGCAAGGAAGGTGGAACACTTCACTCAACTCTCTCCCTCTCTCTCTCTGTCTCTGGTCTGGCATTTTGATGATTATGCCTCACAACTCAACCCAACAACTAAATCCCCCAAATTGATTTCATTTTCTTAATTAATTAAAATCTAATATGCATCTGTTAATTAGTATTTTTTATCATTTAATATTTGATGGGCACACAATTATTGCAAGGTCCAATGTCTTTTTTCCTTGCTTCTGTGCTAAAAAATGAAGATCTCCATTGAATCTCCTCATCCTCATCCTCTTCGTATTCATCATATATGTACTATACAAGTTCCTCCACTTAGCTTTACTTGCAGCTCAACCCATTTTCATAAACTTTCACGTTCCAATCTAACCCTATAAAGGTAACACGCCTGTCAGTCTGTCACTACCAGCTCTTGAAATTTATTGTAGTTTTCTACCTGGTTATCTTTTTTTTTTCTTTAAAGTTTTCTCCCATGTTTTGATTGATTCTCAAATTTAATTTCCCATGTTTGTATATGGGCAAGGGCAAGTTCCAACTCAGTTTCTTCGTTGAGCTGAATGAATCATCCTGTTTTGGGTGTGAATCTGAATCCTGATCTACCCTCTTCCTTTTCTCTTTTAGCCTTGAGAAAAAACCAAAACGATGTAGACCCAGCCCACCATCTGATCAGTCAATGTACATGCCCATATGCATTTGCAGCAGGTTTTTGTTGGCTTCCAATTTGTAGTTTTGTGTGATTATTGGCATAATTGGAAGTTTTTAATTGAAGAAGGGTAAACCCAACGATCTCAGTTTTCTTCAGTTGAAGAGTGATCCATCTACCCAATTCGAAGTGGGTCAGTGTTCAATTTCTCATCCTCCTCAATTATTATCATCAAAAAAAACGGTGACCCTACATAGTACATAATATGATGCTGTTCTCTTGTATCCACCATTTTAGGTTATTTGTTTTCTGCTGAAACCCATTTGTCATTTTAGCTAAAGTTCTGAGTTTCTTCCTGTTCCTGGGGTGGTTTATGTGAATTGCATAGTCCAACTGATATTGGATCTCCGTAGGGCTTGGCTTGGCTTGTGGTGGGATAATTCATAATCGTGTATGGATCAAGCGATGGAGATTGATAGTGGTGTTGCTGTTGAGAATAGGGATAGTAGTCCTGGTTTTGTTGATGAAAACAATGTGAAGGATCTGGGTTTTGAGAATCAAGAGGTTGAGAACGGAGAAGGAAAGGCAGATTTGGATACTGATCCAAACTTAGCCTCATCAGCCCTTGAAGCTTCTGGGAGCATTTCAGTGGTTCAGATCTCGATACCCTTGAAGGTACTTGGTGAATTTCATCAGGGAACTATGTAATTGTTGATACTTTTGCAGTATATATGTTGCTAGTTTAATGTTTGTGTGTGTGTATATATGTGTGTGTTTATGTGGGTTTAGAATTCGGGTCGAAGGAATGAGGGTAATGCAAAGATTAAGGAACAAATTAAGGTGAAAGGCAGCTCGCCCTCGTTTTCTCGGGACCATAAGCTGAGCCTGAGTCAGAGTCTTTTGGTTCCATCAAAAGGTCTTCAGGGTAGCTTATTGAAGAAAAGCATTGATGCACACCCTACTATAAAGAAGACAGCCAGACCATTACAAGCAAATGGAAAACGATCACAGCTCCGTTCTGTGAATGCGTTGCCCTCATCGGCTTCTGATCTTATTGATCCTGAGAACGGGAAAACATCAAATGAAGGTTACTTAATTGATATGAGCAGAAGAAAAGATGTGTCATCTGCCAAGCCAACTGATGTGGTATCCATCATCCCCATCGTTCAGCGGGCATTGGTCAGTGTTCCTTGTACTCAATAATGCTTTAGTTTAACATGTTGTGCCTTTGCACATTACTTGATGTGATCTTTTCTCCTTGTAAATTAGTCTGTGAAATCTCATTCGATGAATTCATATGGCGATGGACATAGCCTAAAACCTGCCAAAGAAACCTCGGAAACTGTGAACAACTACGATGAATCCGTTCCCTTGTAATATCCTCAACTTGGATCTCGGTTTTAATTCAGATTTCTCTTGTTTATTGATGTTATTTTGTTCTCACATCGATATGTGTACGTTATCGGGATTACTAACAGAAGCAGCATACATTGTGGAACAAGGAGGACAAATGGTCCTGTATTTGCATTTAGATCAGATGAGCGAGCTGAGAAGCGGAAGGAGGTAGAAAACTCTTCTGTTTTTTTTTTTTTTTCTTGATTCTGTGTTTTGTTAAACATCATTGAAGCCACAGATGTCTGTGTTTTTCATCAGTTCAACATGAAGATAGAAGAGAAGATCAACACAAAGGAAGCTGAAAAGAACAACATGCAGGCCAAGTCTAAGGCACTGATCCTTTGTGCTCTCTAATAGTTTTCTGTCCTCTTTTTCTCAATGTAGCTCACAAATGCAAAAGCTCGAACCAAATTGTAGTTATTCATGTCATTCTGGATTTACGTAGGAGAACCAAGAGGAGGAGCTTAAGCGGCTTAGGAAGAGCTTGGCATTCAAAGCAACACCAATGCCGAGCTTCTACAGAGAAGCTCCTCCAAAAGTTGAGCTGAAGAAGGTAACTCAACCGTGATCCTGAGCTCTTTTCTCTCTCTTGAGTTGTTCTCACATCATATACCAGATTAAAATGTTGATAACATATAAGTGTATGTTTGGTTCATAACCCATTGGTTTAAACTTTTTGGTTAAAATGTTGGTTCAATGCATGTTTGTATGAGCTATTTGGCTGCAGACTTTTAGTTCCAAGTCTGATCTCGATTCCAAGTCTTTGGACTTAGATTTGGTCCCAGTTGCGAGACTTTAGGACCGGGTTGTCCCCTTAACACTATATAAGACTTCTATGTATCCATCATTCATTCTAGGCTCCTCCAATCTCCAATGCTCATGCTCTATATGCTGAGAGATCTGATCTCCTGGTTCTAATTTCTGGCAATTGATCTTAGACATGATTATTCTTGAGCATTTTGACTTCATTTCAGATACCTACAACTCGTCCAAAATCTCCAAAACTTGGGAGGAACAAGAACCCTCTTGCTACAACAGCTGCTACTCATGAAGAAGGTGCTCCGAATGGTAGACTACGAGAGAGTGACTCTCAGAAAGTAACTCCACCGAATACAGGCAAAACAAGCAAGTTCCCGAAGAGGTTCCCCTCCAAGCAACAACCACAAGCAACGGCGAGTAAAGGAGAGGTCAGATCAAAATCAAAGAACAATGAAGCGGAGAGCAAGTATGAGAAACCAGAAAAAGAAGCTACCCTAGCTCTGGATTCTCCCTGGTGTGAAGCTAGTAGTACTCCAACGCTGGAATTCTCCGATGGAAGTTTCCAAGGTAATGAAACAATCACCACTCCCCCACAGCATGATGCCATACAAAGTGAAATCACAGTTGAGGGCTAAGGATGTGTGATTTTCAAGCCTAAAAGCTTGTGTTAATCTTGTGTACAACTCCTCTCATTGTTCTCCATCACCATAGCTTCCCTTTTATTGTTATGACAGAGAAAAGTGTTTTGTTGTAATTAAGAGGGTATGTATTTATATCAAACATGTTCATCCATTGTGGTTAAAGTTAAACAAGAGATGATGAAGAGTTCCATGTAAAAAGGTTTACCCTAGCTGTTAGCCTGTTGCATATCCGTCTTCTTTGATTTTCTAAGATCAAAACTTGGCCCCGAAATACTCACACGGCCCAAGCGGGACGTGATTTAGCATGTGTTCAATGGAACAGAAGTCTCAACAATTCATGCAAATGCACAAATGACATATGCTTCAAACTTTTTTTTTTTTTTTTTGTAGGAACATTTGGTTAGTTACAGTTCTCAGAAACGTATCATTTACATGTATAATATATCTCCTCCATGAGATCCTTTCCCCCCTTCATGCGCTCCATAATCAAGGATACCAGCAGTAACCTTTGGATCCCCGGAGAGTGTATTCAAAGAAATCAGCATTACGAAGCAGATCCCAACACAAAAGAAATACTCGTAAAAAAAGCATCTACATTCTATAGTTATATCAAGCGGTTCTTGTGTATTGGGATCGAAGGTGAGCAACGATTCAAGTTGTCTGATCAAGAAACCAATTCTGCAGTGTGAGGACCCATCTGAAAACAGACCCCCCCTATAAATTGCCAGGCAGGGAGGGGACAAGTACTGAGACTCACCTTGATGAATGAAATGCTGCAAACAGCTTCTTAGAGTGAAACAAATTCAATGGCCGAGCTGAAGTTGAGTTTGGAACACAAAGCGGCCTCAGATATGTGTTTATGCTTGACTCTCTAAATCACAGTGATTTCTCGGCCCCAAGTTGGAGCACGCAGCAGCATTATTTGGTCAAGGAGCAAGTCTAGATCCAGTGCTACCACTGTTCTCGAGATGGTCCAACACGCGAGAACCACCGGCAACACCAGCATTCACCTCCCTTTGCACCTCCGAACCAAGAGGTCCAGGACCATCCATGGAACTGCTGCGAGAAAACCACTTCTCGGTCCACCCTCTTGCACTCCTTGAGATAGACTCCCGGTATCTAATTCAATGAAAAAGAGGCTTATAAATGGAGTAAGAAGAAACATATATTTGTTTGCCAACAAAGTACTTAGGAAAAATGGGTATATTTTGTCTACTGAGGGCAATACCTCATTGATAGTGAACTTAATCGAGACTTAAATGATTCAGAAAAAGACTGAAAATCAGATGGCCCTGCTCCATCCTGACTTCCCAGTGAAGGTTGACCCTCAGAGATCCTTGCCATGGTCAATAGAGCACACAGACAAACAAGACAGTCATCAGAAATTGCAATACAAGAAAATAATGATACGTGAACAACTGGCATTGATATTGAAGACTACCAGTTTTCTGGGAGAAGTCCTCTATTTGCCCATGTAACACTACTAGGTCCATCAGCAAGCGTGGAGCTTTGAGCAGTTTGAACCGGGAATAGTGAGATCGACTGTCCAGGAGCATCCTCATTTGAATCATGAGGTACAGAAGAGCTCATTACTCTGTGTGGTGCAGGTTCATTTTCACCTCTAGAATGAGCAGAAGAGGATGAAAACGCAGTGCCAGGAGGGGCATTAGGAACCGGGAAAACTAAAAACTGTCGATGGCCTCGTGGAATTGACCGACTCCTCTGGGTTTCACTTTGAAAAATGTGTTGTCTGCGACCCATAGCAGCAGCAATGAACTGTTGGATTACATGTTCTTCAAGCTCTGCATCACTTTCACCAACGGGAAGCTGCATATGAAAAGGATGGGGAAGCACATATTAATGGTGCCAATACCTTTTTGGTCTATCTCAATTATGATAATACTATTAGTTAGACCGACATGCTGCAAATCAAAATGCCGAATGGCTGGATGCTGAAAAATGGTACTGCTTCTTGATCGAGTAAATCTGAAGTTCCTCTCCCTTTCCACCCCGTCAAACAGTCCTTGGCTGCCACCAAATGAAGAACATAAGCTCCATATCAAGAAGGTCTGCAGAATACACTGAAAGGACTGTGTTACCAAGAAAGACCACAAAAGACAACCTGACAGGGTCAAGCAGGTAAACATGTTGCCAACACATTGGACACTGTGAGCTTCTTTGGCACCTAGAAAAAACAGAAGAAGAAATCAGCCCGTGTGAGAACATTTCGGTTATTCTTTCTCCGTGATTTGAAGAATTTGGATCTTCATATATGATAATATGATAATTGTTTCCCCTGGTATAATTAAGGATGTTGCTTTGGGCACAAACACAAAATAGCTGTACTTACAAAAGTTTTGAAATGTGTGTACAAAATGCGAAATCCTTCCATTTCTTCTCAAATTTACAAATTAAGGAGGCTTACCATTCAAGGATGCAATGAAGGTGAAACTCATGCTTGCAGCCAGTTATCTGCAACGGTCACGTAGCATTAGATTAGGGGATATTTTATGATAAACGGGAATCTCTCTCTCCTATGATATTGTTCTAGAATTTTCGAAAAAAATAATGTATTTTTTAAAAAAAAATTCGTTAAATGCGGTGTCGGTGTAAATATTTACAAAAGTACGTTCGAAGCCGTCTTTTCTAAAGACGACTTCCTTTGTAATTTTTACTAAGAAGTCGTTCTGATTTGTAATTTTTTCAGCAAACTGAAATCGTCTTTAAAAACGACGACTTCAGAAATCGTCTTTAAAAAAGACGACTTCCAATCCCCATTTAAGAAACCCTAGCCCTGCCCTTCTTCATCCTCATCCTCCGCGCCTTCCCTCGCCGTGCTTCTTGCTTCTTCATCCTCATC
>JAOWBR010153177.1:0-13172 GCA_028571145.1 Dionaea muscipula
AGCTGACACTCTCTGACCTCATACCACTAAGTAGGCGATCTACACCTCCTGCCATACAAGGCCTCATACGGTGCCATCCCCAAGCTGGTCTGGAGGCCATTATTGTGTGAAAATTAAATCAGAGGTAACTGGTCAACCTAGTTTCCCTTCCAATCCAGAGAACAGGCCCTCAACATAACCACTAGAATCTGAATGGTCTGCTCAGACTGACCATCTATCTGAAGATGATAAGTTGTGCTAAAACTCAACGTTGTCCCAAATGCATAATGAAAAGCCCTCCAAAACATGGAGACAAACCTCGGATCCCGATCTGAAACAATGGACACTGGAGCTCCATGCAACCGGACAATCTCCCTCATGTAGAGGCGTGCCAAATGCTCCAAAGAGAATGTCACCTTGATCGGCAGGAAGTGAGCTGACTTCGTGAGCCGATCAACTATCACCTAAACTGCGTCGAGGCCATTCCGGGTAGTTGGAAGCCTGGTGAAAAAGTCCATCGTGATGTTCTCCCACCTCCACTCAGGAATGAAAAGTGGCTGCAACTTGCCCACAGGCCCCTGATGCTCAACCTTGACCTGCTGACAGGTCAAGCACTGCAAAACAAACTCGGCTATTTGCCTCTTCATGCCTCACCACCAAAAATGCTCCTGAATGTCTTGATACATCTTGGTGGCACCAGGATGAATGCTGGCGCAAGAGCAATGGGTATTTGTCAATAGCTCGATCTTCACCTCCTCGTCACTAAGAGCGCAAATGCGCCCCCGAAACCTCAAGATCATGTCTGACCCAAAGGTAAAATCCGAATCTGAACTGTCACCCAAATTTTCCATGATCCCACGCAGCTCCACATCATCTCGCTACAAAGCAGGCAGTTGGTCTCGTAGAGTCGGACGTAGCAAGAGCCGACAAATCATCCTATCTACTCTTCCCTGAATAGGCTGTATTTGCAACCTCTCAAACTCATCAATCAGCTGAGGTTGCTCAGTCAAACATGCAATGCTACCAATTGCTTTCTGACTCAGTGCATCAGCAAGCACATTGGCTATGCCGGGGTGATACTGAATCGTCAGGTCGTAATCTTTCAACAGCTTTAGCCATCTCCGCTGTCTCAGATTTAACTCCCACTGGGTGAAAATGTATTTCAGGCTCTTGTGATGCGTAAAAATCTTGCAGGACTCCCCGTACAGGTAATGCCACCACAGCTTCCGAACAAACATTATGGCCGCCAACTCTAGATCATGTGTCGGGTAGTTCCTCTCATGAACCTTCAGCTCCCTTGAAGCATAGGCCTTACCATGCTGCATCAACACACAACCAAGACCCTGCAGTGAAGCATCACTGTAGATCACAAATCCACTACCCTCGGTCGGCAAGGACAAAACTAGCGTTGTAGTCCATCTCCTTTTCAACTCACAGAAACTCTTCTCGCAGACATCTGACCAGATAAACTTCATGTCCTTCCTGGTAAGGTTAGTTAGTGGGAGGGTTATGGTGGAGAAGCCCTTCATAAACCGTCTGTAGTACCCAGCCATACCTAAGAAACTACGAACCTCACGAACAGTAGTAGGCCTCGCCCACTTCCCAATTGCCTCGATCTTCTTCATGTCAACATAAACCCCATCCTTGCTGATCATATGACCCAAGAATACAACACTGGTCAGCCAGGACTCACGCTTCTTGAACTTTGCATACAGTTGCCTCTCTCTTAGAATCTACAATGCAATCCTCAAGTGCTCCATGTGTTGAGCTTCACTCCTCGAGTAAATGAGGATATCATCAATGAAAACGACCACAAAATGGTCCAAATAGGGTTTAAACACTCTATGCATCATGTCCATGAAGGCTGCCGGGGCATTATTCAAACCAATGGGCATCAAAAGAAATTCATAGTGGCCATAGCGGGTTCTGAATGCAGTATTCACTATGTCACCCTCTCTCACCTTCAACTGGTGATACCCCGATCTCAGATCGATCTTTGAGAAAACCTGAGCGCCATGAAGTTGATAAAACAGGTCATCAATCCTGGGCAACGGATACCTGTTTTCATAGTCACCTTATTGATCTCCCTGTATTCAATTCAGAGACGTATAGAACCATCCTTCTTTATTACAAAGAGAACTAGAGCTCCCCATGGCGACACACTCGGTTTAATGAAACCTTTCTCTAACAACTCCTGCAGCTATGTATGCAGTTCCTTCAACTCAGTTGGGGCCATTCTGTTAGGAGCCTTTGAAATTGGTCTAGTGTCAGGCACTAGATCATTGACAAAAATTCTTATTTTGTTCATTTACCCTTTTCAACAGCATGTGAGGTTTTTATTATCGACCTCCCTACATATCTGGCGGAACACCAGGAAGATCCTTAGGAAAGACGTTTGGGAAATCATGCACTATTGGAATGTCCTCAAGTTTAAGCCTCTCCTTCGAAGTCTCAACAACATAGTCTAGAAAGCCTGTACAACCTTTCCTCAACATCTTCCGAGCTTGTAAACATGACACAAAACTGGCAGAATTCATCCTCTTCCGACCCTCAAAAATTAGCTCAAAACCATCTGGTAATCTAATGACTACCCTCTTCCCACGATAATTAAGCCTAGCATCGTTCCTAGCTAGCCAGTCCATGCCTAAAATCACGTCAAACCCTGTCATATTCAAGGCCACTAAATTAACAGGCAAGACACGACCATAAATCAAAACGTCACATGCACGGCAAACATGATATAACTCAACTGAAGCACCGACTGGAGTAGAAACTAGCAGACCCACATCCAAAACATGGATGGGAATAGGTAAAGCACACAGAAATGCAGGTGATGCTAATGAATGTATGGCACCCGAATTAAACAGAACTTTAGCTGAAACTGAAGAGATCGACAATGTACCTTGCACCACGGATGGAGAAATCTCGGCTTCTACCAGAGTCAAAGTGTACACTCTGCCTGAAATGAGTGGCCTCTCAGCTGTCACTGCCACTCCTTTGTTCTTCTTGTCAGCAGAAGTACCTGACTCAGCTGGCTTTTGTACCGACCTAGCTGAAACCACTGTCTGCTGCCTGCCCTGACTCTGTTGTGGATGGTAGGACTGAGGTTGTCTCTACGGACCCTGAGATCCTACCTGACTAGTCTTCCTGCTGGCTGATCGGCACATGGCTGCAATACGCCCGGGCTTGCCATAATTTTGGCAATTTAAAGGTCTCCCATCGCACCTGTACACTCGTGAATGATTCTTACCACATCTCTTGCAAACTAGGTGCTGCCTAACGCCAGATCCTGAACTCCCAAACTTGCTGTTGTCGTTGAACTTCTTCTTCTGATTGTTGCCAGACTAATGCTGACTCTAAGCTGTCTTCTCTCTCGCCCTCTTCTGCCCAGATCCTTTAGCAATTGCCAATGCGTCCTTATGGCGGGCTGCATACTGAACCATCTCGGTTAAGGTAGTGCACTCATGGCTGCGGACTTGCACCAACAATTTTGGGTCTGACCCTCTCTCAAACAAGAACATCTTATCACCTCCTGTCTCTAGCAGCTCTAGAGCTAACCTGCCAAGCTCCAAGAATTTAGCCTCATACTCTGCAATCTTCATAGTACCCTGCTTGAGAGCCAACAACTTTGCCTTCTTCTGTGCTTTGAAGTGGGCAGTAAAGAACTTCTGTTCAAACTCTGTCATAAAATCTTCCCAGGTGGGCTCCTCTCCATGGGCATCAAACCTGTGCTGGACCTCGCACCACAGAAGCCTAGCAGTCTCCTCAATCTACCGGAGCATGAATGTCGCATGAGACACCTGGTGCTCTGGAAAGCATCCAATCCTCTGAAGAATCTCCTCCATCTCCATCAGCCAATTACTTGCTTCCATGGCGTCAGGAGTGCCGTTGAACTTGAGTGGATGAGCACCCACAAATCTGTTAAATGAGCGGCCATGGATCTCCTGTGGCAGTAGTGCAACTGCTGCCACTCTCGGTGCCGCTGGTGGTGCTGGTGCCACTGGTATAGTCTGCTCTGGTACTGGTACTGCCCCAGCCACTAGCGGTCCCTGCATCTAGATGAACCGCTGGTACAGTCTGAACCCCTCCCACTCCTCACGTGAGAGAGTTAAAAACTCCTAAAATCTGGCATGCTCATCTGGTGCCACCTGAACGGTAGCCGTCCCATCCTCCGGATCCATGGATGGATCATGGGCATCCCCAAGGTGCCTCTCGAATCACGATGCCAGACGGCCTAGGTAGTCGCCCATTCCTTACCCGAGTGTTGGACGAGGTAGCTTGGCCTTCAAAATCGCTTCTCAAGAGAACCATTTTGTCTAAACACTAGAAAAAGTTACAATTAAATGACAGCACTAACGGAAACAAAAAAAAAAAAAAACGCTACCAACACTAAAACTAGACGCACACCAGATGTGGTCAACCAGACGCGCACCAGATGTGCTTCAAGAAATGCTAACTTAAAAAAATACTAAAGAATCGAAAACATGACTAGAAAAACTAAAATACGTACCTCTAGCGAATGCCGGGAGACGGGCCTCTTTCTAACAAACCTAAGGTAAATCATAATCATGTAAAGCACACACAAGGTCTAGCCAAATTCCCAAAAGAAATTATACTAAACCTGGCTTTGATAGGTTTGATTAGGTTTTGATGATGCTATAGATTAAATGTTTAGATATTTGTTTGATTAGTATAAAGGTTGCATATAGCAATTTAAACAGGTTAGGGTTGATGATTCAGTATTAAAAGAATCAGCT
This sequence comes from Dionaea muscipula, assembly GCA_028571145.1. NCBI lineage: Eukaryota > Viridiplantae > Streptophyta > Magnoliopsida > Caryophyllales > Droseraceae > Dionaea > Dionaea muscipula. Next base: position 4,737 of record JAOWBR010153177.1, read on the forward strand.
TTGACGAAGCAATTTTGGCTAGAACAGCTCTGCTAAGGCAGTTAAGACTGAGGATTTCACAGAGGCAGTCTAGACTGAGGAGCACTGTAGTGATTGACTTCACAGAGGCAGTCTAGGCTGAGCAATGTCTAGAGGCAGTTGAGACTGAGCAAGGCCCAGAGGCAGTCTAGGCTAAATAAGATCCAAAGGCAGTCTAGGCTGGATAAGATGCAGAGGCAGTCTAGACCGGACATGATGTAGAGGCAGTCGAGACTGAAGTTTCACAGAGGCAGTCGAGACTGGAAAAGAAAAAGAGGCAGTCTAGCCAGAATATTCATAGAGGCGGTCTAGCCTGAATAATCATAGAGGCAGTCTAGCCTGAATATTCATGAAGGTAGTTGAGACTGTGAAAATTTGCAGAGGCAGTCGAGACAGATTAATCACAGAGGAAGTCGAGGATGAAGACATAGAGGCAGTCGAGACCGAAGATTCACTGTAGCAGTTGAGGAAGCAAAGTCTAGAGGCAGTTTAGACTGACAATCCTGAAGGCAGTCGAGACTGAGACTCACGAAGGCATTCGAGGTTGCAATGTCAAGAGGAAATCTAGGGTGACTCAGCTGTGTCAGAATCAGGTTTGTCAGAATCAGTTTGGACTGAGGCAGATCAATTTAGGGTTTATAAAGACCAACATGCCATGTGTCAAAAAGGAAGATTGGACAGAAACGAAGATTGGACAAATATTAAATTCAATGATTTGAATTTAATATTATTGATTGGAGACGTTGAATAAAAGAAAAAGATCACAGGATTCTCACCCATGTAAAAATGCAACTTTTTGAAAGAAGGAATATCAGATTTGGAAACCCTAGTTGTACAAGGAAGCTTTTTGAAAAGGATACACGAAAAGGGAAAGAAGACTAATACCATAACCACATATTTCGGGACATCGAGAAGAATCAGAGGAAGAAGAAGATCACTTCTCAACAGCTCTCCAACGGGTAGAAATTCTACTGAAGGGATAAATACCCAAGCACAAAGAAGAAGAAGATAACCTTTCTGCTGTGATTTTTTTGAACAACTCTTCGTGCATCCTAAGCATCAAAGATTCATCTAGAAACACTGAGCCATACCATAAGCTACAAAGACATATCAAGCAAGGCTCAAGAATCACTGTTGGTGATTCAACAACATATAAAGATCATCATTTCTTGAATAACAATGAAGTGGTGCATCCATGAAGGATAGGAATCAGTGAAGTAGTTGGGTACGAAGGAGTTGTGGGATTGGTGAAGCAACTGGAGGTTGTCAAGGACCAAAGCAGTTGAAAAACTCAAGCTGGTGAAGGACTGAACCTGTTGAAACAACTTGAGGTTTGTTAAGGAGCAAAGATTGTGGTAGCAGTTGAAGACACGTCATCAAAGGAGCTGCGTTGGAGTTCACAGTCATTAAGTTAACCATCACTATTGTATTTGGTGTTATAAACAATAGTGGATTCCTCCCACACCACAGGGAGAAGAGAGGAGTTGAGGATTACACCACCTCGAACCTCTATAATCTCTTGTGTTATTTACTTCACAGCATTGCATACATACACACACTATACTAACATTAAAACAGTAACTTTAACTTGCTTTGAAAACTAATTTAAAAAGGGGCTATATAAATATTATTCCACTGCACGACTTTGATAAGTTGAAAAGTTTTTAAAAACCTATAAGTTCATTCACCCCCCCTCTGCACTTATAGATTCCCTCAATAGGGATCAACAAGTGGTATCAGAGCGGTGTCTCTGAACTAGAGTAATCCCTAGTTTCCAAGTTTTTATATCTGTTTTAAAGTTCTCTCTTCTACACTTTATAATGGACTCATAAAATTTTATCTCACGCATTCCCATATTCTTCATGAATAAATTTGACGAATGGAAGATGCGCATGCAGGCACATCTTGCCGTAACCCATGAAGATATGATGGACGTCATCATAAATGGTCCACTTCAAATTATGAAGATCAACACTGATGCTGCAACTGCCGCAACACTTCCACAAGTTCATAAACCAAAGTTAGAATGGACTAGTGAGGATAAAAAATGACACAACTTGGACAATGTGGCCAAGGACATAATATTGAAGACATTAGATAGCAGCATGTTCTTGAAGATCAAGACATGTAGTACAACAAAGCAAATTTGGGATAAGCTGATTCTCATATGTGAAGGTAGAAAAGATATTAAAGAGAACAAGTTGACTATGGCTATCCAAAAGTTTGAAGGATTCAAAATGAAGAATGGAGAATCAATAGTTGAAATAGACAGCAGGTTCACAGTCATCATTGATGAACTCACTATGCTTGGAAAGGCATACACAGACAAGGAAATGTGCATGAAGATCCTACGTGCACTTCCAGCTGAATGCAACATGAAAGTCACGGCCATGAGAGAGACAAAGAACCTGACCACTACCACAACATTCCAGCTATTCTCGGATCTTAAGGCATATGAGTTTGAACTTCATAATCAAGAGCATCCCAAGACAAATCCTCAAGCAGTTCCAGCCTTGGTAGCACCTCAAACATCTCAAAAGAAATCAGAAGATAGAGACCATGAGGATCTTCATGAGCAGATGGCCTTACTCATGAAGAAATTTAAGAACTTTTCAAGGTACACAAAGAGGAACCATAAAGGAGAATCATCCAGAAAGCCTAACAAGAAGGAGAAGGATGAGGATGAAGGGAAGAACAAAGCAGGACAACTTCTTTGTTACAATTGCAGAAGGCCTGGACATTTTAAGGAAGATTGCCCTTATCCCATTGTCAAGAAGTACACAAAAGAGGAGAAAAAGGGCTGGAAGAAGGATAAGAAGAAGGAGAGGAAGGCCATGAAGGCAGCAGATGAAGATGAGATACAAAAGAAGAAGAAAGAGGAGAGTTCGAGTGAAGAGAGCTCATCATTATCATCATCAGAGGAAGCATTGTTGTGCTTAATAACAAAAAATGAAGAAGAGGAGGAGGTAACCTCTAAGATTTACTCCTCTGATTGTAGTTCCACCTCTCCACCCATAGAAATGGATATGCATCACATGTTTAGGGAGCTTCTAGCCAAGTTTGAAGAAATTCAGGCTAGTCATGAAGCTCTTCTAAAGGAGAATGAGTCACTGAAAAGTGACAACGAGAGGCTGAGCAAGGAACTTGATGAAGCCAGACTTGTTTTTTATAAGGTTGTTGGAAACCTAGGCAAGGCAGGCCTTAGATACAAGGGGAAGACTGGTCAATCTTCAAACAAGGGTAAAGGACCCTTGAATGAAGGAAAAATCAGCTTTGTTTCTGCTTCCAAGGCTGCTGCCAAGCCTATGGTGGAAAACAAGGCAAAATTTAGTCCTAAGGCTACTCACAAGCCTTAACCAAAGTTTAAAAACAAGTTTGTCCCCAAACCTGTAAATAGACAAAAGAGGCCATATAGAAAGGGGGAAGGAAGACTGTTTCCTTCTGAAAAGGATTAGAGCATGACCTATATGCCCCAAGGGAAACCACAACCCATGTGGAGACCTAAAAACCCTTCTATGCAGCTTCCACAAAGGGTGGAAAGGCCTAAGTCTACAAAAGGGTATAATGGGATACCCAAAAGTTGACCTACACCTCCTAGAAGGTCACATGCATACATGTATAGACCAGTAGGAGGGCCTAGACAGCAACTCATGCATTATCCAGCCCACATGAGCACATCACAGTACACTTCTAGATGCTATTCAGCTGTTAGATATGATTATAAAAGTGAAAGGTATAATACTCCTTGGAGGAGACCTTTTGGCTATGGATTAGGGGTTGATCCTAGGAGTACTAACTATAGGGGAACCAATCAGTGTTGGGGACCTAAATATTTTTGATCTCTTTTGCAGGCTGTCTGGTACATTGACAGTAGATGTTCTAGACACATGACAGGAAGTAAGCACTGTCTAGAGGATTTCAAGGAAAAAGATGGACCAAAAGTTGTCTTTGGAGGCAATGAGAAGCCAGGAGAGACAAAAGGAATTGGTTCCATCATCAAAAATGGCTTTATCATCAAGGATGTAGCCTTTGTTCAAGGATTGAAGTTCAACCTGCTCAGCACAAGTCAATTTTGTGACAAAGGATATCTGGTGGAGTTCAGCAAGGAGCAATGCAAAATCAAGAATGAAGAAACTGGTTTTGTGGTTCTCACTAGGACAAGGAAGAAGAACATGAATGTAGTTGATTGGAGCACAGCCATTGGAAAAACATGTTTGGTTGCAAAAGATAAGACAGAAGTTAGTTGGCTATGGCACAAGAGGATGAGCCACCTGAACTTCAAGGCAATCAACAAGTTGGCAAGAAAGAAGTTGGTTGAAGGTCTGCCATATGTTGTATTCAAGAAGGAGAGCATTTGTGATTCATGCCAAAGAGGGAAGCAGATCAAGGCATCCTTTAAGAACAAGACTGTTCAATCATCATGTAGAGTTTTGGAATTGCTTCACATGGATCTTTTTGGACCAGTGGATCCTGTGAGAATAAGTGAAAAGAAGTACACTTTGGTTGTAGTGGATGATTTTTCAAGATACACTTGGACGGTGTTTTTGAACAAAAAGAAAGAGACATTGAAGAAATTGCCAGAGTTGATGAAAAGAACTCAGAATGAGAAAAGTTTGAGCATAGTGAAGATCAGATCTGATAGAGGAATAAAATTTCTCAACCAAGTGATCTCAGATTTTTACAAAGAAGGAGGAATTCTTTATCAAGTTTCTGCTGCTAGAACACCACAGCAAAATGGTGTAGCTGAAAGGAGAAATAGGACACTTAAAGAAGCAGCAAGAACAATAATAGCAGAAGCTGGTTTGCCAAAGAGATTTTGGGCAGAGGCAATCAACACAGCCTGCTACACTCAAAATAGAACCATCATCAATAAGGAGCATGAAGCAACTCCTTATGAGCATTGGAATGGAAGGAAGTCAAACATCAGCCACTTTCACATTTTTAGAGTAAAATGCTTCATCCACAATAATGGAAAGGTTCAACTCAAGGCTTTTGATACTAGGGAAGATGAAGGCATTTTCATGGGATATTCTGAAGTGAGCAAAGCCTTCAGAATACTCAACAAAATAACCATGGTGATAGAAGAATCTGTCCATGTGGTTTTTGATGAACCACACTTCACAAAGGGTGCAGAAGAAGCTATTGAGAAGTTAGCAGATCAAGCTGAAAGATTGAAGATCTCATATTCTCCAAGATAAGAACCAGTGAATGTTGATGCTCAAGTTCCTATTGTAGGAACAGAAAGTGAAGAGATTGATCAAATTCATCAAGTTGATGTTCCAGCAGAACAGCATCAGGTTATGGCACCACTGAATCAGCCAGACTTGAGATGGCTCAATGATCACCCACCAAATTTGGTGATTGAAAGCATTGAAGCAGGTGTGAGAACACGAAGGCAATTAAACATAATGCTAGCCTGGTTTCTATACCAAATGGAACCTAAGATTGCAGAAGATGCATTGGCAGATGCTAATTGGATAATTGTCATGCAAGAAGAGCTCAATGAGTTTGAGAGAAATAAAGTTTGAGAGTTGGTTTCAAGGCCAAAACATCAGAATGTGGTTAGAACCAAGTGGGTTTTCAGAAACATGATGGATGAGAATTAAATCATTTTGAGAAACAAGGCTAAACTGGTTGCTCAAGGGTATTCACAACAAGAGGGCATAGATTTTGACGAAACCTTTGCCCCAGTAGCAAGGTTGGAAGCAATTAGGCTATTCTTAGCCTATGCAGCCCACAAGAGATTCAAGGTATACCAGATAGATGTGAAGAGTGAATTTTTGAATGGACTTCTTGAGGAAGAAGGCTATGTGAAGCAACCACCAGGGTTTGAAGTCAAGGGACAAGAAGAGAAGGTCTACAGGCTAAGGAAAGTCTTGTATAGGTTGAAACAAGCACCAAGGGCTTGGTATGAAACCCTATCTCAATTCCTGATTGATAATGGTTTCAAGAAGGGAACAATTGACAAGACATCGTTCATGATTCAAGATGGTACCAATTCACTACTAGTTCAAATCTATGTGGATGACATCATTTTTGGATTAGAAGATGAAAGGCTTTGCAAGAAGTTCTCAGATTTGATGAAGTGCAAGTTTCAGATGAGCACGATGAGAAAACTCAACTATTTTCTTGGTTTGCAGGTGAGGCAACTAGAAAATGACATATTTATCAACCAAGGCAAATATGGAAGGGACTTAATTAAGAAGTTTGGAATAAAATCAAGTTCATCATCACCAACTCCAATGAGTGTTGGAGTGAGCTTGGACAAGGAAGTTGAAGGCAAAAGTGTTGATCAGAAAAAGTTTAGAGGATTGATTGGATCCCTCTTATACTTGACAGTAAGCAGGCCATACATTTCATTTGCAGTTAGGGTTTATGCTAGGTTTCAAGCATATCCAAAGGAAAGTCACTTGAAGGCAGCTAAGAGGATCTTAGAGTATCTCAAGGGTACTCAAGATATTGGACTTTGGTATCCAAGGGAAGGAGGATTCCAGTTGATAGGATTTTCAGATTCAGATTTCACTGGAAGTAAGGTTGACAGAAAAAGTATATCAGGTACTTGTCAGTTTCTTGGAAGCAGATTGATCTCATGGTTTAGCAAGAAGCAAACTTCTATAGCAACATCAACTGCAGAAGCTGAATATGTTGCTACTGGAAGCTCTTGTGCACAAGTTTTGTGGATAAAGCATCAATTGATGGATTATGGAATTAAAGAAAAGGAGATTCCAATTATGTGTGACAACACAAGTGCAATAGCAATCAGCCAGAATCCAGTATTGCACTCCAGGACCAAGCACATTGATATTAGACATCATTTTATCAGTGATCATGTGGAGAAAGGTAATGTTAAGGTGGAGTATATCTCAACTGAGAAGCAGTTGGCAGATATATTCACCGAAGCTTTGTGTGAAGGCAGATTTGCAGAGATTGGAGGAGAGTTAGGTTTGATTGATTTGGTTTGATGAGTTTGACGCAGTTTTAATGATTCATATTGAGTTTAAATTGTTTTGGAACAAGTTTGGATGATTTGGTGAAAATTCAGAGCATTCGATGCAGTTTCAGTTGACACTGGTGCAGTTTAGACAAGTTTAGTTGAGGTTTCCACAGTCTAGAGTGGGTTCAGTAAAGTTATGCTAGTCACAATCTAGACAAATTTGAGAAAATTCGGTCTAAACTGGTTTTTGACAATTTAGGCTAGACTGACTCAAGGAGATTCAGGCTAGACCGACTCAAGGAAATTCAGGCTAGACTGACTCAAGGAGATTTAGGCTAGACTAACTCAAGGAAATTCAGGCTAGACTGACTCAAGGAAATACAGGCTAGACTGACTAAAGAGAACTCAGTCTAGACTGTCTCAAGGAGGTTCATTCAGTCTAGATTGCTTAAGGTAATTCAGTCTAGACTAGTCCAGGAGATTTCAGTTGAGACCGATCCATTTAAGGTTCATCAAAGCTGAAGTGATGACGTGGACTTCATATAAGGAAATTGCTGACATGACATTTCTGCATTAATATTCAGCCAAGGATATTAAGGTAACACGTTAGGGGGAATTTTAAATTTTTAAGCTATTTTTGGACCAAACAATCATTTTGAGATTTCCAAGATACGCCGTATTTGTCATTATTTTGGAAATTCCTCAGACATCCAAAAAGTCATCTAGCTGTCACATCCTTCGAGAAAATTTTTACAAAAAGTTGCCCAAATACAAAATAATTTCTTTTCTCTCATATTGTTTCCCTCTACTTTATTTCTGCAAACCCGAAGCTCGTGCGCTCAAACCAAAACCCTCTCAAAGCCCTAACCTTTCTCGAAGACCTTTCATAGTTCAGCAATGGCACCCAAAGCTGGAAATGATTTCTCAGAGGACCTGCTCACCGGAATGACCTTTGATGTGGATAACTTTCTAAAGAGAAAATCTTGCTCTGAAGCCGCAAGGAAGATGGTGGATGCCCTAAAACAGAGTGGGTTGACTCAGTTTCTCTCTGTGGACATCTCTACCTGGTCTCCGATTGACGTACTGGACTTCTTCAAGAATGCCAAGCTCAAAGGAGACACAATCACATCTAGGGTTCATGGAACTGAGGTTGTTCTGACACCGGATGCCCTTCAGCAGTCTCTGGGGTTGCCCAAGACAGGGGCAAAGGATATCACCAAGCTTGATTTTGATGGAGAAGCTTTTTAGAAGGTGATTGCGAAGAATGAGGAAAGTACCAACAATTTCTCATGCAAGATCATCCAGCTGAAGGAAGAGTTCCATTTGCTTGCCACTGTGACAAGCAAAATCAATGAGGGAAGGACTGTGTTAGTAATCCAAGAGATCAAGTATACACCAAGAGGGGGGGGGGGTGAATTGGTGTATTTAAAAATTCTGGCCTTTTTAAACAAGTTGCTGTTTTCAGTAGGAGGAGTCGACTCCTC
>JAOWBR010153188.1:0-13170 GCA_028571145.1 Dionaea muscipula
TAATAAATAAAATAATAACAATAAAATAAAATAATAGTAGATAACTAAATTTAATATGTGTTAATAATTACAATAATAATTTTAATTTTATGAATTAATTTTATATCCAAACCCCTATAAAATTTCCTCAATTTTATTTCAATTTTATTTCTCCCCGTGAGCAGTGAATTATATTTGTTTAAAAATATTAAGAATATTCTATTTAATTTTACCTATAAATATTAAATAAATTACAAAGTACAAGGAGGTATACAAAACGATGTTACTCACTATCAAATTCCATATTTCCAATAACAAATTAACAATAATATACTTAAATACCAAAAACACTAACTCTATCCCCAAAAAACCCCTATCCAACTCCAACATATATGTCCAAGTTCCAACTTCAACATACACGTCCAACTTCAATTTAAAAAAAATAAAACAAAACTCTTTCAACTTCAACTTGAAAACCCAAAAAAAAAACACGACATGTTTAAAGCACGATACAACACTATAGCACGACACAGAATAGAGGTTAAACAACACGACACGACAAAGTAAACAAAAAGACACGGCACGACACGACGCGATTAAGTAAATGGCCCGACACAACATGACACTATTTGAAAATGGCACGGCACGATACAGCACGTCAAAGTAAAATGGTCCAACACGGCACACTCAAGCAATGTCACGGCACGACACGACACGGCACGATTAAGTAAAATAGGCACGAAAAGCACGAAAATGCATGACACGACACGACAAGAAAGTTGAACGGCACGACACGACACGGCACGACATGTTTGACACCCCTAGTTGCTCTGAACAATCATCATTGTAAATGTGGAATGGGTGATATATTGAAATCCTTCCTCTCAATACTCTGATCTCATCTCATCTCCCTTTTTCTCTCTTCAAATACCTATCATCTCCCTTCTCTCTTCACCTATTCTCTTCTCGATCTGATTTTCTCCTCTCTTCTCTTCATCTTGTCCTTCCCTGTACACTGATCTTTTTATCATTCCCTCACTCTCTTACATCTAGTATCAAAGCCTGGTGCTCAATCTACCATAGTTCCCTTTAAATGTAATATGAAGGATGAAAATAGAAGAAAGTCAAGTGGTGGTTGTTAAAGAGATGGGTTCGTCGTAAGAAAAAATGGGTTTTTTGTTTCTTATTTTGATTTATTGTTGATTCATTGAAGAACCAAGTAGCTGGTGGTGAATCAACTCCATGTGATGATCATGCAAGATTGAAACAAAAACCAAAGAACTTGATGAGTGATGCAATTCATTTTCATCTAAGATGCTATTGAGGTATGTTATTTACCAAAATCAAAGAACCATGAGTTATTTGCAGTTGTTATAGGCACTTAGTTGATGCAATCTTGGAGAAATAGGTTGTTGATGATGAACCTTGAGTTGTATATGGTTGCTATAAGTACTTAGTTGATGCAATCTTGCAGAAATAGATTGTTGATGATGAACTTCTGAAAATATTTCAACTTGAGGTTTGAAGAGTTTTGTTGCTGAAATTGAAGAATTGTTGGAATCTTGCTGAATTCAATTCCTAGTTGAAACAGTGGAGATGATTGGTGATCTTTAAACCAGTGGAGATTAGTTTATTGTTCCTTGATCTTTGCTCGTACAAATGTGTTGTGAACATTGGGCTGTATTTTGGTTATCTATTTAATCTTATATTAGCCCATCAGGAAAAGCCCATTAGGACAACTATATATATATTATAGATATGAGACAAACCAAGTGTGGCTATGTCGTTCCTATTATTTTTCTCTCTTTTAACATGGTATGAGAGCTGTAGATTTAGATGAGTAGGTAATGGGAAAAGCTTACATTTCTTCATTGGCAAAAGAGTTTATATACTACAAGTGTCAAATACCTAAACTACACTTAATAAACCAAAACACATGGCTCACAACACTCTCCCTCAAGGTGAAGCATAGATATTAATCATGCCCAACTTGTTACAAATAAACTCAACTCGACTCTCTGCTAAAGATTTGATAAGAATATCGGCAAGTTGATCTATGGTCTTCACATAATTTAACACAATATCACTTCATTGGAGTTTTTCTCGTACAAAATGATAATCAACCTCAATATATTTTGTTCTCATAAAATACTGGGTTTGATACAATATGGATGACAGATTGATTGTCACACCATAACTGAATAGGTCAAGGAGCTAAATACTGTAACTCATCAAGTAACTGACGAAGATAAATGACATCACAGGTAACATGAGCAAGGGTCCGATACTCTAACTCTGTACTAGAACAAGCTAGAACAGGTTGCTTCTTACTCTTCCAAGAGACTAAATTGCCACCAACAAACACACAATAACCAGTCATGGACTTCCGATCAAAAGGTGAATCTGCCCAATCAGCATCAGAAAATCCCTCTATCCGGTGATGATCATAGTCTTTGTATAACAAGCCTCGACTAGGATGCCCTTTGATATATCTAAGAATGTGTAGTGCAGCCTCCCAATGAGGAATTCGAGGATCAGACATAAACTGGCTAACAACACTCACAGAAAAGGCAATATCAGAACAGGTGATGGCAAGATAATTCAGCTTACCAACCAATCATTTGTATCTATCTAGATCCTCATATATCTCACCTTCTTCAGGCGTACGCTTCACTCCAGGAATCATAGGGGTATTACTCGGCTTTGCATCCATCATACCGGTGTCCCGAAGCAAATCAAGAGCATATTTTCGTTAAGATAAGAAAATCTCACGCTTACAACGAGCAACCTCAATACCAAGAAAATACTTCAGTTGTCCAAGGTCTTTAGTGTGAAACTGTCTCTGCAGAAAAACCTTTTAAACCGCAATCCCTACACTGTCACTGTCTGTAATCACAATATCAACCACATAGACAACTAGAAGGATACAACTAGCACTAGAAAGTCCATAGAATACCGAATGATCTTTTGTCGATTTCTATAAACCAAACTCCAACACAACAGAACTAAACCGTCTAAACCATGCTCTGAGAGACTGCTTTAAGCCATACAAAGATTTCTTCAATCGACACACATAGTCAGACTCCCCCTGAGTAACAAATCAGGGAGTTTGCTCCACATAAACCTCCTCCTGCAAATCACCGTGAAGAAACGCATTCTTCACATCCAATTGGTGCAAGGGTCATCCAGAAGAAGCAGCAAGAGAAATGAGTAGACGAACATAAGCCATATTGGCAACAGGAGAGAAAGTGTCAGTGTAATCAATACCATACACCTGAGCATATCTTTTGGCCACCAGACGGGCCTTGAAACGAGCAATAGAGCCATCCGGATTCACCTTTATAGCAAATACCCATTTAGAGCAACTCCAATGCAATGTGCTATATATGTCAATCCAAAGCTATATTTTGACTATGAACAGTGACAGTTTGCTATAATTTGGCAATATCACTCTAATGTATCGTGCTATATTTTAGCAATTTAGTTTTTCTCCACCATACCACCGCTGGACCACCACTGAACTACCACCGGACCACCAATCGTGAAGATGGACACCAAAACCGAAGGAATTTAAAAATTGATAAAGATGAACACCAAAATCGAAGGATGAGGCAACTAAACAAATCACAACAACCGAATTCAGAACAACCAAAATAAAAAAAAATCATCCCAAATCAGAAAATTAAGACAAATCAGAAAATCAAAACAAATCAGAAAATTAGAAAAAAAAAAAAAAAAAGCACAAACGGAGGAACCAATATTGGAGAACTTGAAATTTAGGAAACCCAACAAATTGAAACCCAGACAAAATCGAATCCAAGCCAAAATCAAAACCTAAATCGGAACCCAACCAAAAATTGGAGAACTCGAAATTTGGGGAACCCAGCAAATCGAAGGACAGAGACAGCGATGGAGGAGAAAGACCACGGCTTCAGATCGACGGCCAAGCCTTCATCATGGCCTGCCAAGCATAGATCTGGGCGGTTGCGATGAAAGGTCGCCCTACCAAGCCCAAATCTAGGCGACGGCGACTCCGATGTTCATGGTGGATCATCATCGGTGGCAACTCCGACGTTCACGACCAAGCATAAAGAGGAATAGAGGAAAGAGATAAGTTGAATCTGACAAAAACCAAAGCCTAGGGTTTGGCAATGGCAACGGGAAGAAGAAAACACCAAGATAGCAGCGGCATTTCTGATGCCAAATTTGGCATCAGGTTTAGCATTGTCATAATTTGCCATGAGAAAACATGTTGCGTTGGAATGGTTTTTTAGTTGGCATTGCCAAAATATGCAAATAGCAGGTTTTTTTTTTTTCATGCGCTGGAGATGCTCTTACAACCAATAGCTTTCTCCCCGGGAGGCAAGGGAACAAGATCCCAAGTCTAATTTGCCTCAAGGGCCTTCATCTCCTCACACATGGCCTGCTGCCACCCCGGGGAAGAGAGAGCTTCAGAGAAAGACTGAGAAACAAAAATGAAGTCCAAAGCAGAGACAAATGCCTGCAGAGAAGAGGATATCCCAACATAGGAGAGATGAGCGGACATAGAATACGTAGCACAACTACGCTGACCGTTCCATAGGGCAATCGGAAGGTCCAAATCGGAAGGTGGAGAGGACAGAGTAGCCGATGATGAAATCATAGTAGATGATGAGGGATCAGAATCAGGAACCGGAGAAAAATCTAAATCAGGAGTAGCAGTCGGAGGAGCAACAACAAGAGGAGGAGCACCCTCATCTCGATGGTCCGACTGATCAAAGACGATCTGACGAGGACGACGAGTATACTTCCGAATAGGAAGGGCGGGTAGCGAGTCAGGTGGAGAAGTTGGAACAGATGAAGAGGCCGAAATAGGTGGAGAAGTCGGAGCAGGTGATGACGACAATGGAATCCGAACCAACTCGTAGACAAGAACATCATCCACAGAAGAGGATCACTCGGATGGTGGCCCAATTGAGGGTAAAGAAGAGTTAAATGGGGTCACCTCATCGAATACAACGTCAGCAAAAATACAGAATCGCCCCAACTCAGGAGAATAACCCAAAAAGATGGATATCCCTTCCGCGTGCGAGAATATCCCAAAAAAATACACCTCAAGGACTTAGGATCCAACTTTGTAAGATGTGGTCGAATATCTCGAACATAACATGTACACCTAAAGATACGCAAAGGTAGAGGACAAAGGGGCTAGCCAAGGAATAACACACTGCAAGGAATCTCCCCCTAAAGAACAGACGACGACATCTTGTTGCTCAAATATAATGCGGTCACACCTTGGATACACGTGTCTGAAACATAAAGGCTCGGGTAACCTCTAGCAAATGACGATTCTTCCATTCAGCAACCCCATTCTGAGGAGGGGTATCTGCATAGGAAGACTGATGAATAATCTCATGCTGACTCATAATAGTAAAGGAAGAGGAAAAGTATTCCCGGGCATTATCACTGCGGAGAACAATAACAGGCATTGACAACTGCGTTTGAATCTCAACACAAAAGGCGGTGAATACAGAGAATATCTCAGATCGAGACTTCAAAAGATATAACCATGTCATGCGAGAATAATCATCAACAAATGTGACAAAGTAACGAAAACCAACACAAGACTGGATAGGATAAGGTCCCCAAATATTAGAGTGACTCAGCTCAAAGGGAGCAGAGGCTCGTGTATTACTTCTAGGAAAATATGTGGCTCGATGATGCTTAGCGAACTGACAAAACTCACAAAATAGTTGGGACACCAACTGAGCCTCAGGGCACAATCTCTTGAAGCTAGAAAAGGATGGATGACCCAGACGATTATGAAGATAAAAAAATAGTGGAAAAAACTCCAGAACAAGCCACGCTGGATGAATCAGTATCCAATACATAAAGCCCTTCGGAGGTACAACGATCTCTACCAAGAGATGTGCCTATTGAAAGATCCTGAAATTCACATGAATCAGCAAGGAATACAACCCGACTGATGAGTCCGAGCCAAGGCACTAAGAGATAACAGATTAAAGGATAAAATAGGCAAATAAAGAACAGAAGAAATGGTCAAGACAAGAGTAAGAGAGACGGTCCCCACTCCCCGAACCGATACAAAAGAGTCATCAACAACTCGGACATCAGGATAAGAAGACGTAAAGGAGTACTCCTGCAGCAGACCGAAAGTGTCAATCAAATAGAGGAACAAGAGTCACCAAATAGCAAATGGATCTCATCATCACAAATAAAGGGGATGTCACTGCTGCAAGACCTCCAATCAACCCAAAGAATCGAGGAAGCTTGAAGAACACAAAATCAGACGGGAATCAGCGGGGAAGACAAAAGAAAGAATGAACCATAACGACAAGGGGAACATTCTGGCCGGAGGAAAAATTGTCAGAGCGCATGGCGGCGCGTGGCTTCCACGTGCAGCAGGCTGGAGCAATGCGTGGCGGCGCGTTGGGCTGCGGCAGGGGACGCGGCCAGGTGTCCGGTGGTCGACTCGATCTCGTCTACCACCCTAGGTGATTAGAAGTTGAAGGAGATAAGAAACAGGGGCTCTAATCACCCAGATCTATGGCGGCGGCGATTTGGAGCCTTGCCTAGAGTCGCCGAAGCGGCGCCCGCTCATAGGTCGCCGGTCTCTGGGCTGCTTGGGGCTGGTGGTGGTGTGGCCTAATACATGGCGGTGCGGCGATGGTGAGTAAAGGTGGGTGACGGTGAAAAGTGAAATTGGGTGGTGGCTAGGGTTTCAAGGAGGCGGCTCTAATACCATGTAGATTTAGATGAGTAGGTAATGGGAAAAGCTTACATTTCTTCATTGATAAAAGGGTTTATATACTACAAGTGTCAAATACCTAAATTATTCTTAATAAACCAAAATACATGGCTCACAAGAGCAAACAAAAAAAAAGAAAACCCTAATCCTAACCTAACGCTTTGGTTAACTGTTGTCGCCACAAAACCCTAATCTAAAGCCACTAGTAGGCCTGAAAATCCGTCAACGATGGTGCGTCTTCTTCATCCGATCATATAGGGTTGTAAAAGACGTCGAGTCAACCATTACATTCTAACCGTGCCACCATCCACCCATGCGCCACCAAGCATCCCCGTGCGTGACCCCCACGCTCCACCAATGTTGTCCTCAGAGGTAGAATGATCTCCTACACGTGTCGGTTCTTTCTTCCTCCTACAACTTGTCCATGTGTCTTATTGGGTTTTCATCTTGCTTATTGGTTTTCTGTGTGATTGATGCTATTATCGAGAATTATTGTTGCGGTCGTTTTTGTGTGTGGGCTTTGTTTTAGGTGCATACTGTAATAGCCCGCATTTAAATGAATCGGGTTTAAAACATAACACGTATACCAGCACAGCTTAATGAAAGAGAGAAGGGATTTGAGACGAGAACTCGAGTTCGAAACCCACTCGAGACTCACTTTTATTTTTGTTCCTTTTAAAGGGATTAGGATATTACCAATATACCCTTAAACCCTTGGATAAAAACCAAGAAACCCTAGGATCTCTTCTTTTTCCACTCTCTATCCACCACTCTCTCTCTAACTCCCACTCTTGTGTTGATTTCTTGCCTTCTCATCTGTCTAGCGTGTGGGTTCAAGGGGGATCAAGACATCAAGCAAGAGGGAAGGGTGAAGAGATTATTTTCATCGTGGACGTGTGAATTCGTGGATTTCGTCTTAAGGATAGTACTTTCTTTATTCCCGTCATCGTTTGTATAACATGAAGGTTTGGATGGAATTGATGATGAATATATGAAACTTATGTGGTTGGGTAGATCTGAATTCGATGTTGTTGATAATGGAATTAGATTAGGGTTTCGTGTGATTTATGCCCTAGATCTAGGTTAATTCAAGATCCATGTTTAATTGATGTTTAGGGTGATTTAATGCATGATTCTAAGTTGTTTAGACGCCTAAGAATGAGGTATAGTTGTTGGGTTTCGATGGGGTGAAGTTTAGATGCGTTTTGGTGCATTTTCGAACTGTGCAGGAGAAGTTCGGGAAATTTCCCGACACCATCAGGTGCCTGACGATGAGCATCAGACGCTTGACGTGCCTGCGAGAAACAAAGGCAAATTTTTTGTTCCCATCGGGTGCCTAATATTTAGGGGTCGGGCACCCGACATGAGGTTTCAGGCACCCGACGGGGCGTACCCAATGCTTGAAGAAAAGCCAGGAAAACCTCTATTTGTGCCCGACACCAGACAGAGAGTGTCAGGCGCCCGAAGGCACCAATCAGGCACCCAACAGGGCCTTGTTCCCCTACTTCAGACAGGAAAACCCGTGCAACGCACGGAGAAAAAAAAAAAAGAGAAGCAAAAAAAGCTATGAGACATTGCAGGGGATTAATCTATGATACTAAGGACCAGTTAACTAGCTTACGGACACTTAAAGGGGGGGGGGAGTAACACTTAAATAACGCACTAAGTTTAGATATGTGTTACGGGTTAGTGAGACGGTCTCCTATGTTTGAGATTCAGGCTCTGACGTGATACTTGGTGGGAGAATCATCCGTGGTTTAGTGTTACTGGTATTCCTACTACCAGATGAGGGGATGTACACCAAACCTTAGCCTGTTTCCATATTCTATGGTTCTTGATATTTCCCTTACTTTTCCTTTGGCATACGCTGTATGATTGTTTGATTATTGATAATGTCAACATGCTTGTTCTTAATTTTTCAATCTCTAGATCGTGGTTGAGTTTGATCCATCTTTTATTTCCGACTTTGACCTGGTTATGTTATTCTGATTCCATGTGGTCCTTGCATGTTTACTCTCTTTCCGATTTTCCATTGGCATATCTTATGATTTTCTAAATGATTAGACGTAAAAGGTAGTGGTCTCTATTGTTTGTTCCGTCGAGTGGATCGGTAAACCCAAGGAAAAGGACATAGTGAGACTTAGGATCTCCACGGTGACTTAAGCCATTTGGGGAATATATCCACTAAGATGACACTAGCGTCACAACGTATATAGATCCTCCCGATAACTACGGGAGTCCTGGACGACTCTATTGGGATGGTTGTTGATCCAATCGCCACACCGGGGTAGTATGCCTAGTATGATGGTACCCTAGATTATATTCACTTATGTTACACTACGCTTTTTCTGACATTGTTTTCTTACTTCATCCATCGTACATACTCTACTGCTGTTGTGTTTTTCTTACTTGCCTTGATATTGCCATACGAACGGTTCTGTTCTTCTTCTTGCTTTATCACCTAGTGTGGATAGTGACCCCCTTATATGATTCCAGACATCTGCGTGCGGGATTTGGTCCTAGACGAGTTAAAGATGTTGTAGTTATGTTGTTACGTTTGACTTGGTCACTTTCCTCATTTAGCCCGTTTAGCTTATTCCATTTTTCTAAGTATGCCATTTGAACTATTTTCTTACCTTGTATACATCCCCCTGAAATATTTTGTACAGGTGGTCAGGTTAAGAGCTATAAGGATGTTGTGGGAGACAAAGCGAGTCTCTTAGAATTTGTTATCATGTTTATACGTTTATTTCCGCTATTGTGTATTCTGTTAGGCCTCTGAGCACTTATGGTTTGTGGTTGTTTTTCCCCTTTGTAGGTTTTAGTTATTGTTCCCGATGTGGGTTGGATTTGTTCCCCATTGTGGGTTTGAGTTACTTCCCATTTGACTAGTATCATATTTAGTCATCTTTGGTTATGTTTTCCCCTTTGTTAGTTTCGGGTTACAGATTTAGACTTACATGGCACATAGATCACCTCCGCGGGTCATATGTCGATCCTCACCTAGTGTGGGGTGTGACACACATCCTCACTCTTCCTTCAGTTGGTTTCTCGTTGGAGATGATCCTCTCTTGTTCTGCTTCAATACTCATTTGTGTTGAATATGTACTGTTTGCGAGATGGTTCCTTCTTCTAGAAATTGAGGGCAGGAGTTACTGGTCGTCGGGTTATTTGTTGGTATTGCGGTGTTAAGGGCCATATTCATGCTTATTATTGGAAGTTATACAGCCGACCCCCTATTGTTCCTCCATCATTGGCTCCGATTGTTCGCTCAGATTGTCGGATTGTTGTTTCAAGGCTTCTGATCATATGACTTGTTCTTCTAGCTTGTTACACGATTACTCTTCAACTTCCTATCTCCTACTCTGATCGTTATTTGTGAGTTCATTAATGTGGACTCGTATCTATCGTGTTGTCTTTTCTAGTGATTTATGTGACATTCAGGATCTTTCAACGGGGTCCCTTCTTGGTAGAGGTGTCTCACATCAGGACGACTCTATATATTGAAGAGTGCCCCATCCATTGTTGCTTCACCAGGGGTTTCGTCCACTGATCTTGATCTTCACTGTTGTCTTGGGCATTCCACTCTTTCTAATCTTAAGCGGTAATGTCTTGATGCCCATTCATTGTCCCAATTATTCTGTAACGCATGCCAGTTTGCCAAGCATCATCGAGCCACATATCATTGAGCCACGTAATTACCTCGAATTGATACTCGTGCTTCGGCTCCTTTTAAAGCTCGTTCAGTCTGATATTTGGGAGCCTTATCCGGTTCAATCACGCTTTGGCTTTCACTATTTTGTCGATGATTATTCTCGCATAACATGGTTGTATTTACCGAAGTCTTGCACAGAGTTATTTTCTATGTTTGCTGCTTTTTACGCTAGGATTCACACTCAATTCTCTATGCATGTTCATATTTTTCGTAGCTATAATACAAGTGAATACTTCTCCACTACCTTTACTACCTTTATACATCAGCATGGCATCCTTCATCGGTATTCCTGTCCAAATACTAGGGATGGCAAAAAAAAAAACATCTGAACCGCGAAGATCCGCTCCGATCCCGTCCCGAATGGGGTCAAAATAGGGACAGGGACGGGGACGGGTTCAGGAAAAAAAAATTCACCCCACACGGGGTCGAGGACGAGGGCGGGGACTGGGATTGGTATGCACCCCGTGAGGACCCGCCCTGAACCTGCCCTGCAACCCCGTATATATATTAGATATATTATTTATATTTTTAGCATTAAGAGAAAAAGAGGATGAGAAAATGGAAAAACGGGAACGGGGAAACCGGAAACGGGGCCGGGGAAACGGAGATGGGGAAATGGAGATAAGGAAACGGGGATGGGAAAACAGAAAATGGGGACGGGGAATAAACTTTTTCCCCCCGCGGGGATGGGGACGGAGAATTTTTTTCCCCACGGGGTCGGGGACGGAGGAGGCAAATCCCCGCCCTGTCCCGCCTCGTTGCCAACCCTACCAAATACTCCTACTCATGATGGGGTTGTTCAATAGAAGGATCATAATGTCTTGGACGTCACCCGAGCTCTCATGTTCTAGATTCATGTGTCAAAGTTGTTTTGGAGTGACGCAGTGTTAACTGCTATATATTTGATCAATTGAATAGCACCTTTTGTTCTCCAGGGGTAGATACCCTATCGTGTATTATTTTCTAGTCAGGCTTTACATATGAGGCATGTTCATATTTTTGGTTGAACTTGTTATGTTCGGAATATTCGACCCAATCTTACTAAATTGGATCATAAGTGTCAATGGTGTATCTTTCTGGGCTACTCTCGTACACAAAAAGAGTATAAATGTTATACACCTGAGTTGAGACGATTTTGTATATCTGTTGCTGATGTTATCATTGATGAGGCAATATCGTTTGGTATGGTATTCCCTAAGCAATCCTCTACGCCTACTTCTCTGGTCTATGAGCTGGTTTGGATTCCCTTAGTCTCTTCCCCAACGACTTCACCGATTTCTCGACTAGATCCACCATCAATTCCTCCTCTTCAGGTCTACATTTGTGGCCCTCGTCCAATCGTGTCCTAGCTCTCCTCCACTCCTAAGTAGACTTAACACTAGTATTGGCTCCCCACCACCTCATATGGTTCCCTCCCCTCCTAATCTTCATGTTTCATGTTTCTTCACCGACTGTTCCTCCGTCATCTTGATGCCCCGATAGCCCTTCGAAAGGTCAACGTAGTTGTGACTTACTCTTTATCTTCTCATATATCCTACGTTGTGTTTCTTCTTCCTTACAGGCCTTCATTTCTGCTCTAAATTCTATCCGTGTTCCTCGAACATTTCTCCTAGATGGAGACATGATATAGTTTAACGAGATGCAAACTCTTAAGGCTAATCATACGTGGATCTAGTACCTTGCCTTCGGAGAATAAGGCTATAGGATGCAATTGGGTGTGTGTCATTAAACGTTAATCCGGATGGATTTATTACTCGCCTCAAGGCCCCCTTGGTGGCCAAAGGATATTCCCATACTTTCTCTCCCATAGCCAAT
The DNA here is from genome assembly GCA_028571145.1 of Dionaea muscipula. Taxonomy (NCBI): domain Eukaryota; kingdom Viridiplantae; phylum Streptophyta; class Magnoliopsida; order Caryophyllales; family Droseraceae; genus Dionaea; species Dionaea muscipula. Next base: position 12,258 of record JAOWBR010153188.1, read on the forward strand.
GACCTCTATTTGTCTTCTTATTTCTCTTGGTGCATGTTTTGTTTTGGATGGTCGTTACATTAGCTTGACAGAAAAAATGGCTTCATTCATCATAAAAAAATGCATTACATCATGAGATATATGTAGAGCAACCTCGAGAATTTCTTGAAGAAATCTTTGTATGGTTTGAAGCAGTTTCCCACAACAAGTTCAGTTCTATTATGATGGAGTTTGGAATGCAGAGATCGGTAAAGTACACTTAGTATTTTATACACATTCTAGTATCGGTTGCATTGTTCTAATAGTCTATTTTGATAATATCGTGGTCACGGTGAGTGCAAGGATTGTCTGCCTAAACGATTTCTTGCACAGCTAAAATATTTTCTTATTCCTCATTGTAAGCGTAGGATTTACCTATCTCAACAAAAATATGCCCTTGACCTCTTACAGGACACCGGTATGATAGGGGGCAAGCTGAGTGCCACTCGTATACCTATGGGTGTAAAACTTGCACCCGGAGAGGGTGATGTAATCCTAACAGATATAGAAGACTGGTAGACAATTTGAATTATCTATCTATCACTCATTCAGACATTGCCTTTTTTTGTTGCCTTTTTCCTGCGAGTGTGTTATGGCAAAGGCCATCCTAGTCAAGGCTTGCATGGACATTGTCGTATACAGATTTTTTTCTAATACTGATTAGGCAGGTTTACCTTTTAATTGGAGATCAACCACGAGTTACTGTGTTTTTGTTGTTGTCTTGGAAGAACGAGAAGCAGTCACCATAGCATGAATATCGAGCTCTTGCATATGTCACTAGTGATGTCACCTATATCCATCAGTGTTTTTATGGATTGAAGTATCTAGTCCTCCGACCTATATCCATCAGTGTTTTTATGGATTGAAGTATCTAGTCCTCCGACCTATTCAATTG
>JAOWBR010153199.1:0-13170 GCA_028571145.1 Dionaea muscipula
GTCCTTGGTGTCCTTGGTGTCCTTTCGTTGCGAGACTTGTTGTTTTCATAGACTTCTACATCTACTGTACAGATCACCCACCGGCACTTAAAAGTCCGAGCGACGGTGCAGCTTTATCTTCATGGAGTGGTAACTGTGCACAAGAAGTAGGCAAACCACATGTAACAAAAGGTTTTATACTATGTTAATATTCATTTACTTTGCTGTTTGAATTTTGGTGTAAATTGTTGATAATTGAAATTGACCCGTCGACTATGCCTTTATGAGGTAACATGAGCTCCACAGGACGGCTAGCTGCAAATAACTGTTCCAGCAGCACGGAGAGCACTCCAATGGCACAGGCAAATAATGAAACAAAGGAACAATTGAAACACGGGCCTCCTTTACGAGGTAAACCCTGTTGTTTTGGATATTATACTTTGCATGTTAAGTAATTAGAAACACGCCTGATGAACTAGCAGTTGAGTTACTTTGAACTGTTCCTGCTCAAGCTGTTCCTGCTCAAGGCCTACCAGGGCCTATTCTTTTCTTCCTCGGGGCTGGGCACAGGATGTTTGCTGTCAATGACCCAATGCTATGTTTTTTGATGCAGTTCTGCCCGATTTTGTTCAAGTGTACAGTTTCATTGGCAGTGTCTTTGACCCTGATGCTTCAAATCATCTGCAGAGGCTTAAGAGGATGGATCCGATTGATGTTGAAACGGTATTCTCCATCAATTTATCCGTTAAAAGAGTTGCAGAACATGTCAAAATAATATCAGAAAAACTAGTTGTCTGATTTTCTTTTATTTTATTATGATCCAACTTACCTGTGTTGTTTCAAGTAATTCTTTCTTGTACAACAACACAATCACTTCCCACTGGGTGGGATCGGCCATACGTATCCTACGGATACGTATACATAAATTCCGACAATTATAGTGTGCTGATTATCAGTTATCTAACTCGTACACACAAATAATTCCTTCTTGTAAAGGACTGTTTTTATGACTTGGTCAAAATCAGCCTCGTCGATAATCATTCTATTCTCAATTCCCTGTTAAGATGCATTTAGGAACTCCCGAATTAAATCTTCTTTGGATATTGCACTGTGTTGAATACATGCTGCTCATATCAAGGATAACTTGATTCTCTCAACCAACATCTCCTCGTATCAAAGGTCTTTTCAGGACTATGTAATTTGGACTCTTTTTTGAACTATTTTTTTGCTCTCATCCTCTCAAATTTGAGTTCTTTGATAAACTTTATGAACATTTTGTTTTCTAATTGTTTCATTTTCATGCAGGTTTTACTATTGATGAGGAATCTCTCCATCAACTTGAGCAGTCCTGATTTCGAGGATCATGTAAGTGGTGTTTCTAATATCTTTCTATTAGATTTTTTGGTAATAATGGTGAATAAGTAGATATGGAGCGACTAAGCTTGTATTGAAGCAGTGGCAAGTGTTAAATATATGATATGGGTCTTCTACCACAAGGTTGATCTTTTCCTAGAGTTGGTTCCTCAATATGGTATTAGAGCAGGAGTCTGCAGGTGTGACTAAAGGTCACGGGTTCGAATCCTGCGAACACAATCCCATTTATTTAGCACTTGATATGAGATGGGTCTGTGAGTGTACAGATCACGCTTCAAGTCCAAAGAGACATTTGCGTGAGGGACGTGTTAAATACATGTCATGAGTCTTCTTCCACAAGGTTGCCCTTTTAGTAAAGTTGGTTCCTCAACAGCAACCAGCCCACATTATGGATATCGTGAGTCAACGTACAGCATGATCTCGGAGAATAGCACAGAACTGTCTATGAAGCCAATTGGCTAGGTTTGATGTTGAAAGGAGAAATCTTTTATCCCTTATACACACTCTGTCCTAGTGTGCTAGTGAGTTACCTGCTGTTATTTCAGCTGTCCTATTTGGCTGTTGTTTGTTGATGCAGAGACGGCTGCTTTCTTCTTATGAGATCAGCTCGGACAATGCTTATTCTAGTGGTACCGCAATCAACTGTGATGGTTGATATGGTAACATAACAAGTAATCACAATGATCGGTCTCAAGAAGAGTCCGAGATGGTCTTTAGTCCTTCAATCATTGAACTTGCAGCTGGTAAGTCTAGTATTGGAGACATCAGCAAATGAAATTGATCCATAAGCAGCAGCGCCTTCTCATTTGAATAGTGGAGACACGCCCAAAGATGGGAGGAATTCTCTTTTGTTGCGGTGAGGCTGTCCTGTTTGTTTGTATCTGTTAGTTTAAAATGTTGGTTGTGAATGTGGTGCATCTTCATAGATGATGTGCAATTGATTTTCTCAAGTAATTCTGACAAGATGTACTTACAATGAGATGGATACAAAGATAAGTATCATCATTCATTTGTTTTTATGAGTCAAAAACAAAACAATATTGGAAACAATTCAAATTGTATCTTTATTATAAGCTCTAGGACCATCTATTTCTCTTCGTATTCTTCGGTCATCGATAATAGGGTTGTTATACACGGAAAAAAATACATCACAAAATGGCTGTAATTTCCGAATCGAAAGATAAAGCTTATAAGACATGATATTAAAGATTTATATCACCATCTGATTAATCATTTTTTATGAAGTAGAGTTCATCAGAATTCCGTAGTTAATTATGTTTAGACTGAAGTAGTCCTCAGAATGGGTGACCTTCTGGGAAATACTATCCACGTACGTGTGGGGGTAATTAGTTTTCATATCAGATTGTGGTAAACATGATTGCACGCTGTCTCCGCGTTTCGAGCACATCCACGTTTCGTCCAAAAATGGGTTATAACAAGTGATTATATCACTGGTTTTGAGTATGGCTGAAACCAGGCGGGAATAGCAGAGGGGCTAACTAAGGGAATATTAAATACAAAAGCAGATAAATAAGTTTCCACTTTCGACGCTTTGGAAGAGGATAGGTAAGACATATACTAGGTGACATTGGGAGACAATATGTAGACATCCCTGTGTGTGATGTATGCTGATGAAACTAAATCATATGGGGAGGTATTGGTGGGAGGCTGATGGACTCTGTTTCAACAGAATGGTCAGAGTAAAGGTTTGTCAACTGATTACATAGAATCATCATACTACATGTAAATCATAACACCCAATGAATCCATCGATCCCCCAAGATAATTGCCTCATGCATGTCTGGGGGAAACGAACAGATAATAGCCTACATAGATTCAAATTCACCGAAATGTTTCAATTCACAATTACTATGTTTCTTAAGACATCACAATGACTCAAGTATATGCTATACGCACAGGCAACCACAGAGCGAAATTTCCCTTTTCAGTTTGCCATACTTTTTTCTTACTTCCATACAACTATATATATGATCATCTGGATGGAAATTATAGCCTATGCTGTTTGCTATACCACATTTCATTCTTTTCTTCACTTCACTTCAAAAGTTTCTTTGTTTTCAGAGGATATGAGGTACACAAACATACCCGTAGAGTTGGTTTGTGTGCATCAATGATCACCCAACATCAGGTTATCAGAAGCTGCAAAACATGGACGAATATCAAAACCTGTAGACTGTCTGCAGGTTTAAGTCTCTTTGATAACGAGCTCTGGCTTTATGATTCATCAGCTGCTTCAGTCTCGTTTCCATCTCCAGTAGCCTGTTAAAACCGACCAGATTTCCTCCACTTGCACAGCCTAGATTAATTAAAAATAATGAGATGATTATTATTTCATCTTGTTCCAAAGAATTGAATCCTCCAAACCACACCAGAAATCAAAATTCATAAAAGAATCCTTGTACTAGGGCTGGAGAAGTCGCTATGTCTAACAATCATATCATTAGCTCATGAGATGTGTACCTGGAATAGCCACACCCATGTTTGGATTCATGTTCTGGTGGTAGCAGTCGAAGGGAGAACTTTGTATCAAGTTGGGCACCTGTGCATCACAAGGCATATGATTGATGCAACCATAAACTGCAGCATCGGCTGCTGGATCATTGAATAGGTAAGTGGGCAAGCATCCATTGTGCTGCACCTTATCTGCTGAAGAATCAGGCACTTGTCGCATAAGCCTTGTCTCGGCAGGAGTCTGTTGTAATGGGTGGGGAAGAAAAGTAGTAGCAGGTAAGTGAGGGGAGGATGAAGGATTATTTTGATAAGCCATTCCCTTGAATTGAAGTGCATCACTTGCATGAACCTCAGACTGACCATACCAAGGGTACGGCTGTTGTGAGTTAAATCTTCGATCAAAGTTTCCCTGGCCCATCAGCTTATTTTTTGGATTTGAGAGGGTAGGGGTGGGTGGCTGGTAGATTACAGTATCATCCACTGTGATCAGACTGTCTTCTTCAGGAAGTTGAATCTCTGCACTGGATTTTGTTCTGTCCGATACTTGCACCCCGGTCCCTAGTTTGGATGGCTTAACTGGTTGACTCCAAGCTTTTCTTACGTGAGGTAGCTGGGGTTTATGGTAACCTTGGTTGATCCGAGTGGGAATGGGATGATACATGCCAATCTCTGAAGCTTCAGCTTTTTTCAAGTTTCCTCTTGATGCATTCAGAGTAGAAACTGAAGCTTCTCTTGACTGTAATTCTTTCATGAGATTTCTTCCTTGTTCTGATCTCTGAGACAAGTGCCTTTCACTGCTATCTGACGTGCTTAAGATCTGCCCCATATAAGGAACAGTTCCATTTGCATTGTAAACTTGGCGAGGAAATCCGATCATCTCCTGAGACATGTTAAGATCTTTTATCCTTGCTCCCCTCTGTAACATGGTTAGAAGATGATTAGATGCATTCACATCAATGCTACAACTTTGTTGTTCAGCCTCCTTGTAGGACTTGCTTTCTGTCTGGCCTTCATTATTGGTTGGATTTCTAGAAGTTGCTATTGATCTACGGCTGCCATAACAAAGCTTGGAAATATTCTCTGCCGGAGCGGCAGATGTTGACAATAGTAGCTTGGAAGTGGTCTGGTTTTGAGTAGAAAAGTCCTGGAGATTGTGTTCCACTAACATGCCAGAAGACACGCCAGAAAATACACTGGAATCTGCAAAACATTAGGAAATAGGTCAATGCAAAAAGTCAGAAATAAAGAGCAAAAGAAATTTTTAAAAAAACCAAAAATATATGTGAAAACTAAGAGTGAAATCATTTGAATACAAGAAGGTTTGTATATGCACCAAAAGAATACCTCCATCAGCAAACAAATGAGCAAACTTGGAGGTGCAAGATTTGGATGCCCTTGTATCATCCCCGTTGATATTATAAGGCTGGTAGGAAAGAAACGATGAAGGAATATCAGAGTAAATTTGTAGAATTCAGACTGTAGAACAGCTAATACAAGCATCCAAGAAATGTCTACCAGATGATAATTCTAAATTTCTACATCTAGAAATTCTACAAGATAGAATTTACATTCTTTTCCTTCTGCTCCTTGTTGCTGGTAACTAGGTATTTTTCTTTTACTAGGATTCAAAATAGAAGCGCGAATATGCTGGAAATATTTTTATATGAACATACAGATTCAGAATGTTTAATACTCTTTCATTGCACTATTTATTACTTAATCAAATGCAAAAATGCAGATATGAATTATCATCTGCCGGATACTACTTATCAATGGGAAGCGAAAGCAAGAATGCAGATAATATTTCTCTGACGGTAAAAAGTGGCACATGATCCAGAAGTAGCAAAAGTTTAAGGTACATTTAAAAATTGCTAGAAAGGAAAAATCAACATTAAACTCCACAATATAATTGTGCTAAACAAGCAAATAACAAGTTGTCATTCTCCAACCAAAGCTAATGGCAAGTTAAATGCGCTTCAATAGCTGTGATTCCCACAAAAACAGTGTCACTTTAGGCAGCCAACTATGTCATCAAAGGAGATGGTTATCAAGTATATAATCATCAGCTAGAAGCTTCAAGGAGGTGAAGTGTAATAGACCAGCTAGAATTTGGCAAAATGCACATGGAAGTTTCTAATGATAAGCACTTCTGCACTTCTTCCACTTCTCAAGTAAAAAATAAAACCCCACTGTACGCATCTGTTTGTATGAAAGCAAAACGTTGTAACTTAATAGCAACCACAAATAAGTTATATGATCAAAAGAGAAAAAAAAAAGAACAAAATGCAAAGGTTATGGTTCCAAATAGCAATCAGAAATAATGATTTTTAGTAGCATAAACAAAAGTAGAACAGTACTATCCTATAAACAATTTGTGAGGGGAAAATAACGACGGATCAGAACAATCAGAATCCATGAGCAGTGTAACAGTAAACTTTATGCAGAATCTACCTTGAACGAGAATGGCAAGTTCCAAATTTCAGAAACAGAAGCTGCATCCCAAAATTGTTGCAACATCGGAGCTGAGCGATCCTGACCAGACATACGTCTAGAAGTATCCTCGAACGATTTCCAAGGTGCAAACTCTACGCATTTATCTCCCTGATCCACACAGGATTCCAGTAACTTGTATACTTGGCATGCTGCACCAGCAACACCAGATGAATCACCAATAACTTCGACATCTGATGCTGGGACTGTACTCTCCTCCTTTTTGTTTGCATTTATGGCATCAATTTCCTTTGTGTGGTATAATTGGGAGCAGGAGCCTCCATGGATCTCTTTTCCCTTCAGTCCATCAGAACCCGCAGTATGATATTCTCTACTGGTGGATTCAGCCTTGCTATCAACATGCACCTGCAGAACTTACTCATTGAGCTTTCAAACGAGAAAGATGAGCCACAGAAAAGGCACTGCAGAAGGGGTGGAAATGATTGCATATGCTTTTAACATAAATCTCAACCAAATGTATCACATTTCCACATCTTCAACACACGAAACAATAAGGCGACTAATCCTATTTGTTCCATTTGCAAAGGACGTTAAAAAAGAAATGGATTTTTTTTCTTGTTCAATCTTTATTTTATGTATTTTTATGACGAGATAGGAGGCACCAAGTACTTATACCAAAGGACTATCCCAAGAATAAGTTATTGGGAGATCACTGAAGCACACATTTACCACTGCCATAACAGTTTAAAGACCTCAAGCGGTAACTTCAAATACTTTCAGGAAGTTAGACTACTTGGCCCACTTCAAGGTGCAAAAGTTTTAGCATTGGCCTTTTCCAGACCATTCATGCTCAGAAATGAAATGAATATGCAATTTGAGTTAATTGGCATTGTTTGCTTTAAACTTATCCAGCTTTTCTGAAGGCAGGAAATGCTATTCTGCTCTTTCACTATCTAGTCCCTTCACAAATATGGATATGAGCACTTGCAGTGCCTATACGGTTTCCTGTGGCTCTGGTGAATGAGTCAAAGGCTCTGAACCAAGTTTGTCCTCCAGCATCCCAGATGTAAAACTACGGACTACCACTGACCCAGAGTTAAGCACAGCATTTAGTGAATGGTTTACCAGTGAACAGATATCTGGATCAAAATTCTCTTTTTGATCATCTAGAAGTGATTGTCCATTCTCTTGTACCACTTTTTTCTGCCACTTCCTTGTGGAATCAAATGAAGCTGTGGAGGAAAATCGGTTTGTGTTAGTACCAAATGGATAACAAGGGAGTATAACCTAACCACAAATTCACACATTACGACACCCCAAGCCACAAAAGATATGACAAGCACGAGCTTCCAAAATTACCACCTTTTCTCCTTCTTTCCTCCAGTAATCTCTCCGGACCAGGTACACCAGAAGAACCAAAGGTATCATTATTAAATGAGTCACAGCTTGCTCTCCGTGAATCGTTTGGTGCCTGAACACATGGAAGCAATATGCAACTGACATTATCAACTGACGAAAATGTCACCAAGACTTCCGTCTAGTCAAAGATTAGAATCAGCAATAGTAAGCCCTAGTAAAAAACAAAGGACATATAATTTATGGGGCAGATTTCCCAACAACCCCCACTTCACAACCTGGAGTGGGGAAATCCTGTTCTTCAAAGAAAAGAAGAAAATAAGAAAGAAAAGGGGAAAGAAAGAGATACTGGAAAACCTTATAAAAACTTGGAGGACGATATGGTTGGCTGCTCCTACTGAGCAGATGGTTAGTCTGATGACTCGTCGAAGCTGCAGCATCAGCTTTACCTTCAGATACGTCCACCACAGAACAACTGCCCAAGATGCCATCCTGCCGACGATTTAGCCAAGAATGGCGAGAAAGGGGGCTGCAATTCCTTCCAGAAGCTGCATGGAAGATACCTTGTCAAGTGTCAGTATCTGTTTCAAACATGGCTCCCGGTAAGTACTTGTCAATATTACAAGATCCTAGATGTGAGGAATCAATGTTCAACAACTGATTATGTGCTACGGGTTCATATATTCGAAAAGGTATGTTTACCATCTAAGTGATGGCAGCAGAAAGAAACAATAGCAGCTATTACACAAGTCTGGAAAAATCATTAATCATGATGAAGCAACTATCCAGATATAAGTGGACATGGACAATAAAAAGCAAAGAATGTAGAAATCAAGATATAGACAGGATTCCAGCGTGAGGATAGACCGGAAATGTGATATGAATGGAAAAGATATGAACATTCAAAAAGCAAAATATTCCTTTTATTCTTATTTAATATGACTATAGTTGTATGGAATCAAAGCAATCGTGAAAACTGAATTGTATATTGTATTAAAAATAAAAAAGGGATTTGGCGAGTACGTTGAGTGCTGTGGACCACATATCATCCATCAACACTTCTAACTTAATAGAGCCAACAGAAGCCCATTAAGCAAAAGCAATTTGAGGAAGAATATCCTTATGTTCCTACCTCATCCGAACCTCATCCTAGAAACCCAATAAGGACTCAGATAAACACCACTGCCAAATTTTGAGAGTGGTAAGGTGTATTTGGTTCTCCTTTTCACATGACTGCAACATGCGGCTATGTTATAGAATGATTAACAACATACTAAATATCATATAGTTATTGAAGGAGCAAACTTCGTTGATAAACATCTAGAACAGCCAACCTCAACTGCTTGGTACTATGACCACTATAAAAAATAGATGTGCTAACTAATGCATATGAATCTGAAATTCTGAGCTGCCATAATATTTTCTTTTATGGACAAAAATCCACTATTTCTGGGTAACTAGATGGCATATGCCTTCTGGCTAATATGAATTGATCACACAAATCTTTAATCAAATGGCATGCTAAAAGTTTCCTATAACAACAACAACAACATGACTTCTTCCCACTAGGTAGGGTTGACCGCACGTATTCACAGGACACATGATGCAGATAACCAATTAAGAAATTTAAACTTGTTACTACTTAGCTTAACTTAACATGAAAATGAACATTATGCTCTAATAACAGATCTGGGGCGCCATCGATGCAAAAGACCTTAGACATAGACATAATAATTAATCACCGTGGAAAGTAACTTCTAAGCTCACCTGAATCATGATTTGATGCTGCATTATTGCCTCTAATGATAGGTTTAGTAAAATCACCTAAAACCCCACCAGAAGAGAGTGCTGAAATTTGTTGGCAACACTCATCCAGCTCACTGCAATCAAACCAGAGCATCAGTCACAGTAAGTCATTTAATTCTGCTGAGAGCTCTTCAGTCTAACTTCACAATTTATTGAGGTGAAGAACGAAAAGAAAATAAGAGCAAAATAAGCATCAGACCATAACAATACCAATTAATCACCAAAGCATGCACTGCTTATTCCTAAGGTAACCTCCCCAAGTCCAATGGAAAAATGAGAATTGAGATGAAGTATAAAAACTAGACGGTCACAACTTTCATCTTCAATCTCAAAAGCACAAATTACAAGAAAAGAAAATTATACTTGACAGCAAAAAGGAGATGGAGCATTCACAACATGTGTTTACCTAAATCATGTAAGGAAAAAGCAACAAAAACGAACACCATCAAAATGATTCCACAACTCACATATCCAAAATAACTTGCACTTCTTTCACCTTATTGTCCACAGTGAACCAAAAACAACCAAATTTGAAGAGACATGTTGAACACATTAAACACATCAATCTAGCCAGTAAGATTATGCAATCATCACAACAAAATCAAAGCATAATAAGAACAGTTACTGCGTAATGACAAATCAAAAGACAAGTTGCTAAGCTGATGTTCAGATTTCCTGAAACAGAATCGAGCAATGATGATACCAAAAGCGAACTAGCAATGAACCTGAAGTCGTACAAAATCATAATTATTCATTCTTCTAACACCGTCTAGATCAGCATTATCAGTAGAATCGACGACAAGTGACAGAGAAACTGCGACTACATGTAAAACTGCAAAGATCACCTCACCTGAGAATCGACTTGTCAACTCCGCTCGGCAACTTCTTGCAAACGTCAAGGTCCTCAAGAGACAAGAGATACTCTCTACAGTACGAAATCCTTGACTCCCTACGCATCTCAAAAACAACTTCACTGAGACAAAACACTGAAATTTCCAAGCAGAAGCAAAAAAAAAAAAAAAAACATCAAATCGGAAGGAATACGCAGACGAAAACGAAAATAGCAGCAGCAGCATCACCGACAACAACAATGACGCTACTGAACTCACCTCTGAAGCTCTCTGCCGGTGACTTCCTCCGATTCCGAGCCTCCGCATGAGCATTGATCTCCACCATCGGCACTCATTCTCGCAATCTCTCAACAAAGCTGCAACGAAAATGTCGATTTTGAGAACAGAAACACGAGATTCACTTGATCGAACCTGACGAACACTCTAGATCATCGTCCGTATAGCTGAAAAAGAAAGCTCCAAATCAATGGCGTGAACTAGAAAACAGAATCATCGAAACAAAACAAAGCGAGAAACTCTTCGAGTTCAAATTTGTTGAGTCCATGAAATAATTTGATCTCGGTATTTGTAGAACATGGAGTGAGGTTTTTCTTTTTCTTTATGAAGAAACTTTGTTGCAGAAATTTCCTGATGGAGAAGAATTTGTACCAGAAATGGAAAATGTGCAAGGAGAGGGGGAGGAGTGACGATAGTGGAGGAGTACAGTACAGCCGCGGGCTGCCTGCGATTGCATGGAGCCGAGTGTAAAGAAAAGGGTCCTTTTATAGGCACCGGCAGATGCGGTTATTAACCAAGCCATAGCACACACCACACAGCATTATCTCGTCAAAAATTGCTCATAAAAAGTGGTTCTATTTGCATGAGGTATGAAACAAGCTTTTATTTTTTTTAAATGACAAAAAACAAGTTTCTTTTTCTCAATTAATAAAGTGAATAAGTAACCGTAAGAGGGTGATGCAGTTGATCGATGCTCATCTATTTATCCTCGAGATCCTAGATTCGAACTACGTTAAGGACACGCGACAGCCAAGAGGGTGCTAATCCTTTTGAGGAGAGGAATCAACCTTGATCCATTGGCTGGTTGACGATCTTCACTCACATTGCTTGACATAATCTGCCTCAAGGGCACGAGACAGCCAAGAGGGGGCAGTATGTTCCCATGTATGAGCTCTCACTACAGTCTTACCCTTTTGGGAGCAAGAATAGTAGGAGGGAGAGAAAGTCCCGTCATATTCTAATATAGAATCTCGGAGTCCCCTTCCAAGTTGTTGAGTATATAAAGGTGTAATAAGGAATACGATTGTTGAAAATAGTAGTGCATAAGGCATACTGTATAAATAGAATATAGCATAGTATAAATAGTAACTGAATGTAATACTGTACGGTTGAGAGGAAAAAATATCTTCAATTCAAAGCTTTCATTTCTCCCTCATGGTATCAGAGCACCAGCTGGTTGTTTGGCCGGTGAGAAGATTTTCTGTTTAATCGGTGCCGATCGATCTCATTTCTCTCTCTCGATTCGTTCGAAGACTTCTCTAGTTCGATTTCGTTGATGCTACTTAGTTCCTTCCTCTCTTGATTTACTCAGGTTGTTTTTTAGCTCTTGATGTTGTGTGTTCCCCTCTCGATCCGAGTCTGATCCTATGAGTTCGGTTCTTGGCAAATGGCAATTAGAGCTCATTGTCGGATGAGCTAATTTTCAGTTCATTAAGAAGGGTAATGACAGTATTAAGGTCTTCTTGGATAGGGTCAAGGCTGCTAGAGATGCTTTAGACACATCAGGGGCTCCTGTTGACGATGAGGACGTTGTTGTTGTTGTTCTTGGAGGACTTCCTTTTGAGTATGCCGCCGTAAAAACTGTTGTTCGAACCCAATCTGTGAGCTATACCTTGAGTGAATTAAAAACCATGCTGAAAGGTGCAGAACATGACATTCAGTGTGAAATGAACTCTTAGTCTTCTATGCTGCCGATAACCGCTATGCTTGGTAAGTCTGAGTCTACACGGACCTCCACTTGTGACAGAGAATCAGTGGTAACTAGTAGTTCTTCTACCCCTTATGATACCAATTTTTGCACTGCCTTGTATGTGAATCAAGACAAAAGTAATAAAGGAAAGCCTAATTCTAGGTGATATAGGGGGAAATTCCCCCTATAGACACGTGGCCAAAGAGTCCGAGATTGGATCGTCCGGCCTGACCCGACTGAACCCGAGCCCTTGATCAAACCCGTCCCTTTCAGGTCTTTTTGGAGCGGATCGGAATTACCTCTTCATCACCTTTCACTTTTTTCCGAGCCGACCAGATCCTCCGCCGGCCGGAAACATCTCAATCCGATTGGACCAAGACTTTGATATTTATCCTTAGAAGGTCTGGGTGCAAACCGTCCAGAGTTCTCTAGGCACAACCGTCGACATTGAGATTTCCTCTTCGATACCTAAATCAATGACTTATATTAGAAAAAAAATCGCAAAGTGGGAGGGCTAAATCTTAGGATTTTGAACATACATTTGACTTTGGATATGAGGTATTTATAGAGACTTATTTCAATCCCTTAGGATCGTGAAATATCGACTTTACCCTTAAAATCCACCCCATTCAAATAGACTTTTTAGCATATTTGACATGCTTTTAGACCTTAAGGATATATTGAGCTTTATTAGGTCTTTTGGATCATATTAAACCTGCAGGGTCTTAATTAATAAAAAGGATTTTAATCTCCTTTTATTAATATTAAAACAAAGTATTTTTTACCCGTTATCAATTATCAATGTTTTCTTTAAAAAATTTAACATAACGAGGGGTTAAAATAGTAGAAATGATAAAATACTATGCAAAATATTTCACGTGACACAAATTTTCATAAGAAATTTTTGAGCACGTT
>JAOWBR010153210.1:0-13168 GCA_028571145.1 Dionaea muscipula
ATTTCACCCGGCTTCAATGACTCGTGAGTCCCTTCACGAGTTATCGCCAGTAACCCGGTTTGGGGGGTTACAAGTTCGGTATCGCGATTTACGACTTTTTTGAACACCCCTATTTTCTTCATTTGTCTTTCATTTGGTGCTGTGGAAATCAACAATTTCAGATCTAAAATTGTGAAGCCATAAAGGTAATGCTCTATTCCTCTCCGATTTCTTATTATTGCCCTTCACTCTCATACTCCCCCTTTCAAGACTACCATTTTCTTCTTCATTTGGTCCTGTGAAAATCTATAATTTTAGATCTGAAAATCTATAATTTTAGATCTGAATTTGTGGTGTAAGTGATATTTAAGCTACTATTTTAGGATTTTATTCGCTTACTAGAATCATACGATTCTTCAAATAATTAAACCAACTCGCGTATTTAGAGAATACATACATAGCTGCAGGAGTTGCAAGTTTGATGGAAAGTGATGTTATAAACCAACTCATATACTCTTTGTCTTAATGCTTCTGAGTTCGTTTAGATTTAGAGAATTTGACAAGTCGTTTAGATCGGACATTCTGATTTGGACATGAAATTTCAAATGATGATTAAATTTGATGGACAATTGTGATTGTTGATGTTGGTGCTGATGATTAAATTTGATGGGCAATTGTGATTGCTGATGTTGGTGCTGATGATTAAATTTGATGGGCAATTGTGATTGCTGATGTTGGTCCTAGTAGCATGTGAAATCAGTGTATAATTTTTGGTATTGGGCAATTGTGATTTTTTTAATGTTAAATAGTGAATGATTTTTGTGGATGGGAAAATAAAAGATCAACTCCAATTCTTTTCACTTTTTATTCTTAAAATTAAATCAAATAAAAAATGATTATTTTTTCCTGAATCTCTTCTTTTTTAACACCCTGTCATCCAAACTAGCATATCAAATCCGTTATTTATTTTTGTTTTTAATTTGTGGTGGTTAATCGAATTAATAATTTTGGCTCAAAATCATAAAAAAAAATAAAAATAAAGGAAGGATTTATTCATCCTCTTTAGCTAAAAATGAAAAAAAAAGAAAAATTAAAAATTTTAAACTTAAAAATTTGATGTCCACTCCTTTCCTTTCCATTCGCTTGATTTCAAACGGGGTGTTAGTTATTGATTCAACCATATATCGCAGGTTTTCTTCTTCTCTGATTCTCTCTCCTCGTCGTCTCTTCCCGTTGCTGACGCTTGTTTGGGTGGCAGAAACTCTCCCTTCTTTATCTCACCGTGCTAGGGTTTCGCCTCTCTCTCCCTCCCTCCCCAACCGCTCTCCCAATCCACTCTTACCTCCAATCCCTTCTCCTCCTTCAATGGCGGAAGCTCGAGATTCGGATTCACAGGCAGCTACTGCTCTAGGCTACTCGCTATTACCAGCAGTCAACAAGCTGCAAGACATATGCGCTCAATCAGGAATCCCTTTACCGATCGATTTGCCGCAGGTGGCGGTCGTTGGGAGCCAGAGCAGCGGAAAATCGAGCGTTCTTGAAGCGCTTGTAGGCCGCGATTTCCTCCCTAGAGGTCCGGATACCTGTACTCGGAGGCCTATGGTGCTGCAGCTGATTCAAAGTAAGCGAGGTGATGGTGATGGAAGTGAGGAGGATGAGTACGGCGAGTTCTTGCATTTGCCTGGTAAGAAGTTTTACGACTTCTCGGAGATTCGAAGCGAAATTCGGGTGGGTTTTTCTGTTCTTTTTTCTACTTCTTTCTTTATCTGCTTCTTTTGCGTGTTACTCGCAGTCAGTTTTCTGGAGAATGCCAATTGGATGTTGCTATATTTGTGAATGTGATTTCCTGGGGTTGAGTCCTGGGTTTGAATGGAGGGTCTTGATAAGATCATAAGAATGAAAGCTAAGTGGAAGAATATAATATTTAGTTGACAAAGACCATGTAGGGGCTGAGTCAAAATCGATTTCTTGCTAGAATTTTTCTGTGGATATACGAGGTCAGCTATGTGCTTTATGAACTGCGAACCTTCTTATGGCTGTCCTGGGTCATGATCAGCCACTATAGTCGTTGTTTTCGTACGGATTCCATCCGTATGGCTGTTTTCCCATTATTGAATACATGTTGCTGAGTCTGGTGGTTGCTGGTGTCATACTTGTCCTTAGGATTAATTGAGCATTTTGATATTTCCTTATTTTCATTGTTGAAAGACGGTCTTGCATACTTCAATTTATATTGATTATTTGGCCCTCTTTCAACTACTTTCAAGGCTGAAACTGAGAGGGGAGCTGGAGGGAACAAGGGTGTCTCAGACAGACCTATACGATTGAAGTTTCATTCCCCAAATGTTCTTGACATCACACTCGTAGATTTGCCTGGAATTACGAAAGTTCCAGTGGGTGACCAACCATACGACATAGAGTCACGGATCCGCTCAATGATACTTTCTTACATCAGACCTCATAGTTGTCTGATATTAGCTGTTACTCCAGCAAATTCAGATTTGGCAAACTCAGATGCTCTTCAAATAGCCAGAAATGTTGACCCTGATGGTAAAAATGACATTTAGGATCAGTTATTAAATGGCTTTGGTTTCAGTCATTTCGTTACTAGGAGTACTATTCTTTGCTTCTATGTTACTCTCCTTTCAAATCATGCTGCTGAATCATCTTTTATTGTTGGCAGGAAGTCGAACTATTGGTGTAATCACAAAGGTCCAAAAGATTCTTACTACGTCTTCTACCACCTCACTCTTCAAACATTCCTGAGCAGTTTTTAGTTGAATTATTCTTACAGTTGCTGTTAAATTTCAGTTGGATATAATGGACAGAGGAACCGATGCCCGTGATTTACTGCTTGGAAAGGTTATTCCTCTTCGACATGGCTACGTTGGAGTTGTGAACCGCGATCAAGAGGTAATGCTCCTCTTGTTTAATATAGCTGATCATGACATACAAAGGTGGTAGGACTGGCCATACTGTTTCTGGAATAGGTAATGTGTTAAACATACAACGATGGAAGATTGATTGTTTTCATACATTTCAAAACTTAAATCACTAGACATCAATTAATGATTTGTCCATCTAAAATTATCAACAAGGATATGGTTCATGTGGTCAAACAATGTACCTAAGAAATCAATTATCAGTAAGATGTTGAAGTTCTATATATTGAAAAAATATGATAGCAGCCAAATTGCAACCTATATCATTTCTTGAAAGCATTTCTCGGGCAATTGATGATTCTTCTGAGATGATAGTTGGTAAATTTTGAAGAAGGATTTGCACAGACAAAAAGCCTTTCAGGATCTTTGCACACCAACACTTTCTTTTCCAATATCAAGCATGTTCTCTTTTACAAGTTTGACAATGCCAAACCAATATGCTAAGTTCCTATATAATTCTTACAATGTTCTTTCCAAAGTTTAGAGCTGTTCTTTCCCCTTCGAATTTAATTATTTATTCCCAATGGATTTCTGATTCTTATTCTTACTATCTAAACTTCACCCAAATTTATGCACTACAGAGACCAAGCATTTGTTGACATGTCACCTGAAATCCTTCCTAAAGATCATGGTAGAAGCAAATTAAAGTTCAAGAAATGGAAAAGATAATCTTGTTTCAAACTTTTCTCCCCCCTTGATGGAGTCCAATAGGGTGCATTTTCTATTATATCTTGGAACAACGCTCTTTTATTAACTCGTGGTTTCCTAGGTAGAAAGGCCTAACTGTCCATTGGAGCCAAGTTGAAGCTCCAGGCTTAGACATCCACCTAAAAAAGTCCAGAGCAAATTGATCTCTCTCAAACATGAAGCAGATGGTCATGTTTTGGGAGTTTTAATGTCATCATATACCTTCGTTTTCATTGTGAAAAACAACTCAAGGGTCTCAGCATTTTTACTGAAACAAATGTTTTTCAGTAGAAGGCAAGTGTTCCTTCATTGTATTGAACAAAAATCGTCAATTGCACCCATAGAAGTACAGAATAATGGTCATAATGCTAGAATATCCGGTCATGTTTAATGTTCAGCATATGATTAAAGCCTGAGCAAGAGAAGCCCTGGTTGACCAGAATAAGGAATATAATTCTGATAACTGCAGAAAGCAACTGTATTTTTGTATAGTATTATATTTAGCTCAAACTTAATCTTCTTATTAAATTAAGACAGTGCGTGTTAGATAATCGATAGTCAGCACACTATAATTGTCGGATCTTGAATGTATGTATCCTACGGATTTATGTGGTCGATCTCACCTAGTGGGAAGTGGTCGTGTTGTTGTTGCTGCTGCAAAAAGCAACTACATTCACCTATAGTACTGTGCAGCAGTCTGCAGCCATAAATGCTTCACTACTATCACATCTCATCAGATTGCTCTTTAATGGGAACTCTTCTCTTTTATTTTTATTACTCTGATGCACTCCATCCTAAAACATTTTGGTGTTGCCATCCAGTTCCTTTGGTTGTTTATTGATGTTTCTATCAGTCCGAGACTACTTGGTGGCTACTGGCTAGATTGTCTGTTGTATGGTTCATTTAACCTGATGACATTACTGTAGTTGTTGTAGTGTGTGTTGTAGTATGTGTGGATGTGACGTGTATAAGTAGAACATGTCAAAATTGCTGTCTTTTTGCTTTTTGAGCAGGATATCATGTGTGGTAGGAGCATTAAGGATGCTATTGCTTCCGAGGAGAAATTTTTTTGCAGCCACCATGTATGCTATCTTCTCGCACATGTGCATATGTTTATCTGTGTTTTGGAGTGTTAATGAACTACTGTCAGTGTTCACATGGCTGTCGATCCGTGCTTTCACATGGAACATGTTATTATACATCTCAAATATTATTTTTTTTGATGCTGTTAGACAGGTATATATCAATCTAGCTGACCGTTGTGGTATTCCACAGCTGGCAAAGAAGTTGAATCAGGTCACTTCCAGTTAACTACTTATGCTGATTTTTCCCCCTAACATAGCCTGTCTGATGAAACTTATATGTTTAGATTTTAGGAAAACATATCCAAGAAAACCTTCGTGAACTGAAGTCACGCATAAGGATGCAATTGGTTGCTGTGACAGAAGAGTATGCCAGCTATGGGGAGGTTACAGAATCAAAGGTAAGTTCAGATGTCTTTCTGAGAATATGAAGATCTCAATTTTGACAATGGCCTTAGGTTTTTCAGTGTCTTATCATATTTGTATGTCAATATGAAGATCTCAATTTTGACAATGTTTTCTGTCACAAGAATTTTCTGAAATTTGTTTCCATCTTGTCGGATCTGCCCATTGTAGTTGCACCTTTTGGTTTTTTTCTTGTTATGTTATCCTATCTATATTGTGGTAGGCACAAATGGTAAAACTCTGTTGCTTAGATGAACTTCTTATCTATATCCCTTTTGTATTTCTTTTGTTAATTGCATCTTCATAACTAATGCAGGCTGGCCAGGGAGCTCTTCTTTTGAACTTCCTTTCCAAACACTCCAAAGGTAATCAGTTCCATGGATTTTCTTGATACTTATTTCATCTGTGCACTGACTAGGGCAAGTGTTAATTTGTGGTTTTGATGGTTTTTTATGAACTTGTCATGCTAAAAGTTTTATTCTTCTTGAAGGCAAACTTCTTCCTATTTGGTTCCAGTGACCGTGTTCTTTTGCTGACTCATGCAGCTTTCTGTCACAACTTTTATTTCACTAATTGAGGGGAATAGTCAAGAGATGTCTACCTCTGAACTGTCTGGTGGAGCAAGAATTCATTTCATTTTCCAATCTATATTTGTGAAAAGACTAGAGGTATTGTGTTTAGATTATGGAACTTGTTAGAATTGCTTTAAAGATTTTGTGGATGATATTCATTGTTATATTATTTTGGGCTTTTAAAACAAAAAAGTAATGTCTTGTGCCATTGGGTGTTCTTCTCTAATTCTTCTTTAATCAATGAAGTTAACATACAAAACTACAAGTTCCATTTGAAGTTATTGTGCGAAGACAAATAGCTCGTCTATTGGACCCAAGCCGTCAATGTGCAGCATTTATATACAATGAGTCAGTAAAGGTCACTTACTTCATTATACTATTCTTGAAGGTCTGTTCTCCTTTATTCGCAACTTTACTATATCTAGAAGCCCTGATTTGGTTACGCTTCAATCTCTTAACAATGTTTAGATGAGCCATCATTGTTTGGTTACTGAGCTACAACGTTGTCCTGCTCTCCAAAAGAGAGTTTACAAAGTGATAGACGAGTTTTTGGGGGGAAATCTTGAACCTGCTGAAAGTATTATTGAGCACATTATAGAGATGCAGGTATGTCAGCACGAGAATTAGAAGTACTAACTACTATCTTCATTTGTCCTGCCTTTCATTAGGAAAAATCACCACCCGTATTCATTACCTTTTTTCTTGTCTGGATAAACTTACTAAAATTCTTCTTCCCAAAACATCACTTATATCTGCACAAAATATATGCTGACATACTTACTAAGTCTCTCTTTATTTTTGTTGTCTAAGAGAATTTCCTTCGGTGATCTCTCTGATTTCTTTTCTAGTTTTTCTGATTTAGATGTATTGGAGTCAATTGTTCTTGTTTCAAAATACTTTTTCACTTGGCCTTTATATAATGGTATGGGCAACACATTGGTCTTGCTTTTCTCTTCCTTGCAGATGGATTACATAAACACTTCAAACCCAAATTTTATTGGTGGAATTAAAGCTCTAGAGGTTGCAGGCCAGCAAACAAGGTCCTCTTGGGTGTCTGTAACGAGGCTTGGACAATCAGTAATGCTTCATGGTTCTGCTTGAAATGAACCCATGCTTCATCTTTAGTTCTTGGCACGTGTATTAATTGCGTTTCTCAACAATTTCATTTGTATAAGGATGGTGTAGAAGGTGACACATCACAAGCCTCTGAAAGGAGTTCACGATATAGACCTAAAATTGTGAGATCTGTTGCAAATGGCTTGATTCGGTCTGTGGCCAATGGTGTGATCAGAGATCAGGTATACTGCTCCTATATATTCTGTCAGTGTGATAGTTCTTGGTGTCACAGATGGAAACTTTGGACTCCTTTACATGCTTGAATAGGAAGTGAAATGACAGACACACTTTTACTATTTTAGCTTTCTCCAGAACAGAAATTAGTTGCGATATGGAGATTTCAGAAAGTCTTTAATTGTTCACAGTTTTTTACTCTTTTTTAATTTGGCCAATAGGAAGCCCAAGCAAATGCAGATCTTGGGAGAAATCAAGCCTCTGGTATTATTCTCCTTCCCTGCTTTGTTTCTTTGGAGAGTTGTTCTCCTGATTCATGGTTCTCACACTACTGTCCTCCACTGACTAAATCTACAGAAGCGATGTGGTATAAAATTTGGGGTGGCTCAGATTCCTCTTTTGTTTTACTCAGACCTAGTAAAGTAATATTTGGCTATTAATAACTTGGTGTCTAGTGTTTGGTTGTCTTGGTTTCAAATTGCTGTAGTTGATTTTTTTGTTTGTGCTTTAAGTACTCGTACAAATTTGTTTTAGACATGTCATTATGTGCATTTTAGATTTCAGTATCTCGGATCAACTTCATGATTGGTTAGTAATTCTGGCACACGCTTTGTTAAGTGGATGAGGTTTTTAATGGGCCTAATGGCGTCATGATCTTCTGTTGGCATTTCATACATAGAAGAATAGCTACCAGAATTCTCCTAACTTGTTTCTTCATGTGGAAATACAGCTGCTGCTTCTTTGTGGGGAATGTCATCCATCTTTAGTGGACACAATAATCGTAGAACAGCTGGAGAGGCTCATAAGAGCAGCTTGTTCAGTGGACCAGTACACATGGCAGAACAAGCCTCAACAATTATTCAATTGAGAGAGGTACTTCATTGACATTGCGGCCCAACAATTATTCTAACCATTTTAAGCTCTGTACTTCATTGACACGGTCTAAATGAGTTTTTTTTGTAACTTCGTGTTCGTCTGAATTAGCCACCCACTATCTTGAGATCGTCTGATACTCTCTCAGAGCAAGAAGCTACTGAGGTAGCCGCTACCAAGTTGCTCCTGTCCTCGTACTTCGACATAGTCAGGAAAAGTATTGAAGATCTAGTGCCAAAAGCTATCATGCACTTCTTGGTCAGTGCCTGATAACATTTGTCTAACTGGAATATATTCATATCTTTTTCTTTAAATTACACTACTAGCCAGCAAGACATACACTAGAAAAACTCATGTTTTTTTTGGAATTCATAATCAGGTCAATCACACCAAGCGTGAGCTGCACACTGTTTTGATTGAAAAACTTTACAGGTAATAGTAGTTAAATTAACTCGAGGAACAACTGTTGTAAGAGTATTCTTAGTTTCTCATGTTATCCAGTCTGATAGATGGCATGGTCTGTTGGGTATTATGAAACAGAGAAGACCTATTTGATGAGATGCTACAGGAACCTGAAGAGGTTGTGGTGAAAAGAGAGCATGCGAGAGCGACTCTTCGAGTTCTTCAACAAGCATTCCAGGTGACTACTTTCAATTTCCATGCAAAATAATTAATGTATTTTTGTTTGCTCCAGAAATCCGCCGGATCGGAAGAGTGGGAAACTCTAAGAAAAACTAGGTCTCCCGAGGGGCAAGCCACTTCCCGTAGAGATTAAAGGTGTCGGAGAAGTGAAAATGACAACAAAATTAAGAACTGGAAATGAAAGAGACTGAAATCAAGAAGAAAATGTAAACGCTGAAACAGAAAGACATTAACAATACTGGAAATGAAAAAACAGAATGCCAAAATGTCGGTTTGATTGATAGGGTTGTAGAACCTTTTACAATTGCCAAGAAAGGGTTATTTATACTACTCAGAACGGTTACAAACGGTTACAAGGGACAAAATCATGGCTGACGTGGCAAGCAACAACCCCATATCATGCTCCAACTGCTGCTCACGCATGCCTGGACCAAAACCGCTACCATAATCGTCGAGATCGTGTCGCAACTGCTCCCCTTAACCAATACGACACAAAATGCCATCACACACGTGCTGAAGGAACCACCAAGATAAGGCACCACGGCCAGACCGTGAGAGCAACACGCCTCGTCCATCATCGAAACCATCACCACACCTATGCTCTAAGCATGCCCTTATAATTAACAAGAACGTGCTAGAAGACCAACCCCATGCCTATGCTCCAGATGCGCGCGTCACCAAAACCAGGCACCGCTGAACGCTCTGATGAGCACCACGCCCAGCAGTGTCATTCACGAACCCAACAACACCACATCCCATTGCAGAATGCTCTGAGGAGCTCCACCTTCACCAAGATCAACATTAATGCTCATTTATAACTACCGACACCTAGAAGGCCAACCGGCCCATGAACATGCCATCGTAGAGCGCCTTAAGTACCGCACTAACACCAAGGGCCAACACATTAATGCCAATTATGGCTTCCTTGGCGCGCGAACCGTTCTTATTCTAGAGGCAACGTCTCCACTCCCCGAGGGCGTGGAATTCATCCAGTCAACAATTTTCATTGCAAGAGAGGCAATTATTGTTATACTTAAGATTATAGTATTGGGAGTTGCCCCCTCAACCTCCATATAGAAAATGATGTTCTGCTCACTAACAGTTGGACTCTCTGCATGATCCTATGTATGAATGGAGCCGGGGCAAAGTTGATTGGATGTGAAACTAGGAGGCAATATAAAAAAAAAGTCCTAAACTTTGGACCATTTTTTAAAAAGACTCATAGTCTTTAAGGATTATCAATTTAATATCCAAATTTTGACACATTGCATTAATTTAGATCCTGTCATCCTGCCGTTAACTCCGTCTAAATCGATAACAACAGTAGTCGAAGAAGAAGCCATTGTCCTCCTCCGTAGCTGCGTTGCCCCTCTCCCTCCTCTTCCGCAGTTGTGTTGCCTACCTCCTCCTTTGCAGCCGCTATAGCTTTCTACGGGTGAAGAAAACGAAAGTGTTTTTTTCACTCGTAGGAAGCTATAGCGGCTATGGAGGAGGAAGTGGGCAGCACACACAGCTGCGGCGGCGTCGGAGTGGCAGCGAGAGCGTGGAGGAGAGAGTGTGGGGGAGCACAACGACTTCTTCTTCGGCCACTGAAGTTCAAAGTATTCATGTTTTGTTTTTCAAATTTCTTTCGTGCATAAATAACCATAAATAGTGAATGCATTGTTCCAACAGTTCCCTGTTGTGGCATTGGCTTGGGATAGAAAAACAAATGCAGATTAATGGTGGTTGGTAATTTGATCTGTAGATTAAAATTGGTCACTTTTGCTGTCAGTTTGGCAGCAAATGCTTGAACCTTTCGGAAATTGATCTCCCACCTATCTCATTGCATACTAGTTTGTTCCTCCGAATTGGTTCCACCTCTCTCATTATGATAGGTCGGTCTCGTCATTCAAGGGGGAAAAAAGTTCAAAAATGCTGTTAAAAATTAAGTGCATCCCCATCTGCACATTGCTCTGATCTAGTGATTTCCTCGACTAGTTTTATCTCGAGCGACTGGATTTATGCTGCTACGATGCAATTATCTAGCAAATTTTTTGCTGTTTGCATCTTTCTTATCTTATTTTATCGGTAGACATTGGATGAATTGCCACTTGAAGTTGAGGCTGTCGCAAAGAGTCGTAACGTAGGAGCTGACCCCATGAGCTTGCCAAGGAACCGCAGCCTGCTATCGCCATCCTTTTACACAAGCATTTCATCATTTTAGGCTTTTGTATAGCTTCATTTTTAAACTAACTTGCGGCACTGGAGCATCGGCTATCATTGAAGGACAGGTTTTACAAACTATACATGCCATTCTTTCTTATTGCGACCCAGTTATGCCAAATGGACAGCCAAATGCCTTCTGCCGAGGTTGTGAGGAGCTCTAGATTGTTGATGTTCTGTCTCGCTATGTCAGCTAACAATACTACTTGACATGAATTCTAGTATGAATTCTATACTCTATTACTATATTAGGAATGATGGTATCGGATTTCGTGTTTTTTTTTTTTTTTTTTTTTTTTTATCCTTTTCCTAAAGGTAAGGGTCCCAGTGTTTCTAAGATGGTAATAGAGTTTATAATTCTTATTAGAATTCATGTCAAGTAACATTGTTGCTATGCCAATTATTCGTGTATAGGATTTTTTTTCTATTTAGCGCTGTTATATATATTGTACTGGGAATTGGTAAATGAGATGTTTCCTTCTTTTATTTTTTTTGTCAGATACTTAAATTCGAAATTTTTGTCTCGGAGTTCAACTTGATGTTCCGAAATTATCATTTTGTCCTTGGCTAAACAGAACAACTGAGTAGATCGTTGGACAATAGAGTAAATTTGGCCATTGATGGGCAGCCATTCGGAATGAGGATCAAGCAGACCTGACTCGTGGTCAGGCAGATCAAGTCGGTGGACGGACAGACCCAACTTGCCAAACCTGGTTGTACAGATTTGGTTGGTGACAAGGTAGACCGGGTCGATTTGTGATCTTTTTTTCAGAATCATGTTTCTGTCTAGAGCTTGAGTGAACAGAAATCCTGTGATAATATTTTTAATTATAATCATTACCCTTTTAATTATAATATTTTTAATTAAATTTGTAAAATTAAAAAATTAATTACTGTATTTTAAAAAATAATTTTGAAAAAAGCAAAAAGATAAATTTAAAAATAAAAAAAATCAAAAAGCTGCCTGCAGCCCTATCAGAATGGGTTAGAGGGATTATCTATCCAATCTTACAACTTGGCATGACAATTGGAAGAAGAATTGAAAGGATAGGTAGGATGACATAATAAATTCAAATACAGTTATTTCTATGGTTATAAATGTGTCATCTTATCTATCCTTCTAGACATCCTTTCATATAACATTATTGTTATCCATATTATCTATTATATAAATCAGAATCGTTTTTGAATTTATGTAGTGTTTATCTTAGGTGGACAAGGAGAAAAAGGGGAAAGGGAGGGGGAGAAGGAGAGGAAGAGGAAGAAAAGAGAAAAATGAGAGGAAAGGAGAGATAATAATTTTTTTTTTTGTTTAAAAATTTAAAAATTTATATTTTTAACTGATTTAAGGAGAAAAGTGTTTATCGTGCCAAAAACACGGATAATATCTAGTAATATTATAAATAAGTTACCATTTTGAATTTTTATCTCACAAGGACATGCATTTGTCGTAGGTGATGGAAGTGAAAGGGGTAGGGGGACCACGTGGGGAGGTGGAGGAGAGAGAGGGAAAGAAAAAAGAAAAGAGAGAGAAAGAGTAGGAAATAAATGGGTAAGAAACACGATTAAGATTTTTTTTTATTTATTTTTTTTAATAATATCATTGATAAAAATTATAATATTATAGTTAATTAATTTTCTGTTTCTTTGAAGCAAGACTACTTGTGGCAAAGACACCAATAGTTAATTAATATTGGGTAGGACTACTGGTGTCAGCTGTCAAAGTCACGAGTAGCCCTACTCAATTTAGAGCATCAATAGGAGGCTCTTCAAATCCTTTTTTTTTTTTTAACCGGTAAGTAAACTTTATTACCTCAAAAACTTTATACAGCCCCAAAACCATCCAGATCCAGATCTATACAAAAATCGGATCCCCTATTCTTAGTTGGCAGCAAATTCTTCTAATTACAGTGTACTACTAATCGTATTCCTAAAAATTCTAAAGTTTCTCGCTCTTCATACCTCATATGTCAAGATAGCAGCCAAGAACCTATGAGCTTTGGCCCTATCTGTATTCCCTATACTAACTTTCAGCAACCCTACTCAATTTAGAGCATCAATAGGTGGCTTTTTAAATCCTTTTGTTTAACTAAGATAGCTACTGAAGTAGCTAAAATAAAAAAAAAAAATAAAAGCAAAAAGCCCCACATGAGCCTTGCCTCTTGGCTGGGCAAAGTGCAAACTGGTGAAAAAGAAAATAATGAATAGTGAGTCACCGTTCATTTGTTAAATAAATTTTTTTTTTTTGGTTTTTGATTATGTGCACGTAGAATAATTCTATATGAAAGGATGTTTATAAGGAAAAGACGAGGTGACACAGTTACAACCATAGAAATAACTGTAGGACCCACAGTTTATTTTTTTTATTTGGATTTCTTATGGCTTTAGTGTTACCATCTCACCTATCCTTTCAATCATCCTTCTAATTTTTCTACCAAGTAGCAAGATTGGTGTATGTATGTGTTTGTGTGAGTTAATTTAAAAGAAAAAA
>JAOWBR010153221.1:0-13168 GCA_028571145.1 Dionaea muscipula
GTAAGTGACCATACGATAGTATACTATCGTATATTGAGGGCTCATACGGTAATATACTACCGTATAAGCCCTTAATATACGGTAGTATACTACCGTATGGTCACTTACAAAATTTTTTCAAAAAATGACCAGACGGTAGTATACTAACGTATATTGAGGGCTCATACGATAATATACTACCGTATAAATAAAAAATTCAAAAAAAAAAAAGATAAAATTATCACGCACATGTCCCAAGACAGGGTATGTCTCTCGGGGGTGTGCTCGAAGAACGTCTCTTTTTCTGTTTAAACTCAATTTTTTTTCCTTTTAAATTATCCACACACAAAAGCAATCAACCCTCCCCCCACCCCCAACCCATACGAATTTATCCAAAATGGGTTTGCCACATGGCATTTGCCCATTGCCTATCCTCAATTTCTTGGGCCATCTATGCCGCCTATCAGCGCTCCCTGAATCGCAAACTGGAGATTGCGAGAAGTTTCGGGTGTTGAAAGAGTGAGGGAAGGGTTGGAGAGAGAGCGTGCTGGTTAATGTTATCCTCAACCATGACTGGCATGGCAGCGACTGGCTACTGCACAGCTCTCTGTTCTAAGAGGTAGAATCCAGTTCTGTTCTCTCTTTTTGTTGCAACTATTTCTCTTAATCACGGTGCATCTCATGACTAAAGGAACTTATAAATGTAATTGATGGGTTTGATTGATCTTTTGTTAGCTTTGATTTCAAGTATCAAAGCTCATCACTCATGAGTTCAAATTTTATGAACTCATTTATTCGGCATTTGTAAGAGGAGGGTTCAATGCACAATTAACACTTCAAGTCCTGAGGATATCCGTGATTGGGTAGTGCTTGTAAACCATGTTTTGAGAATGACCCACTAAGAGATTTTTTTTTTTTTTTTTTTTTTGCCTTGTAATAGAGGATTTAGTTGCCCCCAATTTATGTTTGTTGTTATATTAAGCTTTGACATTTTTAAGCCTTTAGAACTTGAAGGAAAGTTGCCCAATTGTTTACATATTTGTTTGTCTGAACACCATAATGTTAATTCTTCCATGTGACAAGTTGAGTCGTCGTCGTCATCATCAAGACCAAATCTCACTAGACGGAGTCGGTCGCACGTAATCCGTTAGGATACATGCACAGAGGATCAGGATCGACAAATATAATGTGTTGGCTGTCAGCTACCTAACACGTACTATCCTACCCTAATTAAAAGATTAGGTTTGAGAATTATATATAATGTGTTGTTTACCACCGGGAATTCTTTGTGAACATGAACATGAGAGACTCAGAGATGTGTTTTCAGCAATTTTCAGACATCTTGCCTGCTAGTATTCCAGACTGATCATCATGGACGGAATGCACCTGCAACAAAATCACTCCGGAGGAGAAGCTTTACAATTATTAGAGCAGAAATCAAGTATGTCAATGCAAATGAAGCCAAAGAGCTCTTAGCTGTTGAGGGGTTTTCAGTTGTCGATGTTCGGGACAAAACTCAATTCAGCAGAGCTCATATCAAATCGAGTTACCATGCTCCTCTTTTCATCGAAAACCAAGACAATGACCCTGGTAAAGATACACTGCTGCCTTGAAATTAATCTTCCTTGCTCATGCTACCTTGTTACTATAACCATATTTTGATGATGATATTGTAGGCACCATACTAAAAAGAACCGTGCACAACAATTTTTCTGGTTTATTCTTTGGATTGCCATTCACTAAACTGAACCCCGACTTCGTGCAATCCGTTAAGAGCCAGTTCTCACCAGACAGCAAATTGTTGCTCGTCTGCCAGGAAGGACTAAGGTGGTGTTTTATGATCCTGTTTTTTCTTGCATCAAAAAGGAGAGGCTGGTGAACTTTACTTTTGTGAACTTATGATATGAAGGGATACCAGCTTATTATATCATCAGATAGAAAAAGATTGGTGAAGCTATATTTGTTGAGCCATGTGTAAGTTGTTATTCCCACATTGAGATAAGATTTGAGTAGTGATAATATATAAGTGTGTGTTGGACTATAACCCATCAGTTTAGGCCTTTGGGTTGAGATATGAGTTTAATGAATGTTTTTCTGCCTATCTAATTGTG
Source organism: Dionaea muscipula (assembly GCA_028571145.1). Lineage (NCBI taxonomy): Eukaryota > Viridiplantae > Streptophyta > Magnoliopsida > Caryophyllales > Droseraceae > Dionaea > Dionaea muscipula. The sequence continues at coordinate 2,091 of JAOWBR010153221.1, forward strand.
GCCTTGTAGACTTAGGTTTGGTCTCGGTGCACATATTGATCTCACTGTCACGATGCGATCAGGATAAAATACCCTTGACAAGATATTCACTCAATAACTGAGCAAATGATGATGAGTAAGGGGTCGAACCCACAGAGACTTTAGTTATGCAAGACTTGTGCAAAAATATACATTATAGTGAATGCAATAATTCACAAATAGATAAAATGGGGGTGGAATGGAAAGAAATAGAAACTGTGAATAAAACTAAGAAATAACACACAAGCACTCTTGAGCTTAGACGATGAAACTGTCTATCTATGCACCAGACGGTGATAGATAATATCACACTCAATGGGGAAATGGGCAGACGTGGGCACAAGACAAGGTCAGTGACCCGTCTAGCTGTTAGGCTCAATGAATTAAGAATCCAAGAACCGTCTAGCTTACTTGATCAAGACAGATGCTGGATTCGGTCACCAGATCGTGTTATCTAATGAATTACTAATGTAATTGACAAAGGAATCGGTCACCTCAAATCAATACCGACCAACATGTAAACATAAAGGTTGCTTAAAGAACAAGATTCAAACCAAGAAACAGTAGAACAAATCCGTGACAAAGGGACTAAACTTAGAATGCCTAATGAGCTTTCGCTTACCAAGATATCTTAATTGACAATATCTAACTGAGAAAACATCAAGTTGAAGGCTCCAATCAAGTAGTGATACCATCTCTGGTCTTTCGAGTCAAGAAAGACACACAAAAGTGAATGCAAGGCAAACTATGATAGCTAGAAAGAACTAAAGAAAACTTAAGAGAAGTGATAATGATTCTTTGAAGATCAAAGAATCACGAGACTAAAAGTTAGAAACTTGTTACCCACGGTTCAGACGAAGAATGCATGTTGGACATGGTCACCGGAACGTATGGAAAAATACCTCTGAACCGTATGTATACAATTCAAGAGTCGGTTCCAATACTCCCTCTTTCGAGTGCAAGTATGGGAAACAACAATTGAATGTATGGAGGTGGTGATGCAGATTACGTACTCGAGAGATACCCAAGATCATAGATTAATCACTCCATATCTCTCAAAATGATGGTGGAAAGGTGGAAGAAAGTATAAGATAATATAAATGGAGAAACTAATCTAATGGAACAAACTTTATAAGCAAAGCTTGAAATTCTACTGAAGTAAAAACTGAATTATAGTGCACTTAGGTCATTGAGACTATTGATTTCTCAGTAACAATGACACTAAGGCACTAGAAAACTAGAGCTCAAGAATACAAGATTACAAAAATACTAGTGTGCTTGAATACTAGATTGCATGACGATTTGATAGCTTTACAATGGAATACATGACCCTTATTTATAGACTTGTCTATAAATAGATTGGCAATTATAGATCAACGGTTGAAATTAATCTATCTTAACTTAATGGCTAAGATTAACTTGATTGTTGTGGAAAATATCTGTCAAGTTGTTGGAAAGATTCTTCTTCTCGAAACATTCTGTTAAAAGGCAGTTGAGAAGATTCTCCATAGTCAGTCGGGTCTTGAATATCTTCGCAGGTGAATTGGCCTTAGTTGGGACTTCGGAGTCATGTCTGGTATAGACAGTTGCTTATGAGATGGGTGTAAAGTCTTCCTGGAGAGGGAGACGGTGATGAAGATAGTTTGAAGTCTTTCAGAGCTGAAGCTCTTCCTTAGTCGGTGGCAATCATAGACGGTGGATGATCTTCATTTCTTAGTTGTGATAAGCTCCGATCCGGATTCTCGTATCTTCTGATGTCAAAGACTTGGAAAGAGTTCATTAGAAATAAGTTGGTCTAGATACTCGTACCATGACTTATATGAAAGAATAACGTCTATGAAATAAATCATGAGAACGGTACTGATTAAGCATAAGAATGGGGATAGAACCCCGCCTGGGTAATAAGATATAGACGCATTTAGGTAGTGAATGATACAGACGTGGCAACATCTAGGTATGAACCTAAAACTAACGTCTAAGTGTAAAATGGATTAAAAACCTGCTTTTATGTGTGAAGTGTAATGACTGTGGAAATAAGAGTCATATATGAAATATGAAGCAAAGTGGTATAAATTAGATATAAACTTATGATAATTAATAAACAAATAAATGATGAAAAAGGTGCATAAAATGTACAGATCACATATATAATAGCAGTTGTTTTAGTGGCAGAAGTTATAAGATTTGTTCTCACCTTTGGACAAATGTTGGATTCATTCTCACCTTTAATTTGCCTCAGATTTACTTTCATCTTTTTATTTTTTGTGTTAATTTTACTTTTGTTAATGAAATTGAAACATAATCCAGGGCATGAGAGCCACAATTTACTTGTTGTATAGAATCATTTCTTATGATTATTCTCTTTATCTTTACCCATTTGTTTTATAGGTTATGTTGCTTGAATTTTATTTCATTTGGGCAATGAAACTAAAATTGGCACTGAAGTAAAAGATAGAATAGATTTGACATAAATTAAAGGTAAGAATGAGTTTGATATTAATTTCTGGCAAAGGTTGGGGGATAAATCTAACACTGATATTGTTTTCAAGTGTTCATTTAATTGAGGCAAAGTGGTTTTCTCAACTGGGCATTTTATTCTGTTTAATCAACATATGACATTCTTCCTTTGAGCCTTCTGTGTGAAAAAGTTGAGGTCATTATCATCTAGAAACACTATGCTATTTATTATTCACTGTTGATACGATGTAGTCAATGGATAATTTTTTAGTAAAGCATTATATGGACTTCAGAGTGAAGACCAGGATAGTATAGGTAGCTCGAACTTTCTGTTTATGTTAATCCATGCTAAACCAGAAGACTAGGTGCCAGGTGCTGATTTACATTTTTGCTGCACATTACGTGCATGAGGATCGGAGTAGTACATATTTACTAGCATAAAACACTTCTTTGCCTGTGAAAACAAAATTTTCTTGACATTGTACGTGAGATGCATTGGTGTAGAATACTTGTGAAGTAGAATGACAAGCATTCCTGGATCTTCATCTACCTAGCTTACAGAATTCAGAAACTTATGCCTCTTTGCTTTAATCATTTTGGGGCTATTTTTTGTTTTCTGTTTTTCAAAACGTAGAAAATACGTTTGGTTTGAATTTCTTGTTTTCTATATTTTTAGTACAAAATGTTCAAAATACAGAAAATAGAAAAAACATGTTTTGAGTATGAAATCAAGCTATCGTTTTCAATCTTTTTCATTAAAACCCATATCCTCTCAAAACAAAACTCAAATTTTCATCCTATTCTCATCCTCTTCCTCCCTCACCTCATCCCCAAATTTTTTAGAAAATTGAGAGAGAAAAAAATTAAATGAAACGTATTCTCTATTTTTACAAAACTCAAATAGAAAACTTAAAATAGGAAGCTCAAAACAAACCAAATAGCCTCTTAAAGCATCTCCAATGGTTCGGGAGGCAAAGGCAAACGACAAAGCTATAATTTGACAATAAATAGTAGCAAATTGTTATAATTTGACAATGTTGCTCCAATGGTATGGGTGATATAATTTAGGACATTTACTTTTTTCCCACCATTTCAACTGACATTTTCAAATACCAATATATTTTATATAATTTCAACTACCATATATTCTTCATTTAAATAATTTTATTTTATAATTTATAAAAGAAAATCAAGGTATATTTTGTTGGGTCATTCATGTGCTTGGCATTTGGCGTTGGCAACAAAAGCATGGACCTCTGCATTTGGACAGTGCTAGGTCATTCATGTGTTTGACAGTGTTAAGAGCATTTCTAATGGTCGGGTGCTATTTAAGGTGTTAAAGTTATAATTTGATCAATGAATAGTATCATTTTGAGGTGCTAAAGTTATAATTTGGTAATGTTGCTGCAATGATCCGAATGTTATAATTTAGCATCCGTCTTAATTTTTTTTAAAAAATCTATCAATATTAGACTTATTTGGATCGTTATAAAAGATAAAAAAATTTAACTATAATTTTGTATAAGTTAAAAACGAATTATAGACCCCCTCCCCTTCCTCCCCTCTCCTCTCTTCTCTCTCCCTTCTTTCCCATTTGAGGTGCCAAAATGAAGATAGCAATGCTATCTTCATCGTCAAATATGACAATGGAAATAGCATTTCTATAATTTGTCTTCCACTTTAGCATCTCATTGGAGATTATTTGTTTGTCATAGTTGCTATAAAATGAATATAGCACCCCAAATGCAAACCCATTGGAGATGCTCTTAGCTTGTTGGTGATTATATATGTTGCATTGCAAGGGGTGAAATACAATGTTATCATCCATTCATTTCCTAATTCTCTATGATACATTGTGTTTTGACATAATGGTTTACTCTTTGGGAGAGTGCGGATTTTAAAACCTTAAGCATGTATATGATTGCTTGGAGAATCAATGGATTTGAATAGATAATTTGCTTCTTTTCAGAAAAAAAAATCATCTGAGCATTAATTTTCTTCGATTCATTGTGGAAGGTCTGCCGCAGCTGCAAGAAAATTAGAGGAGGCTGGCTTCCAAAACATCGCATGCATAACATCAGGGCTTCAGTCTGTAAAACCAGGTAAAATCAAAATGTATATACTTTACTGTTGAGGGACAGTCATATAAGTATATGTTGAACTTATATCTCAACCTAAAAGTTAAAGTTATGGACTAAAACACACTTATATGCTATCACAATTCAAGTATGATGTCTGATGTGGGAAGTAGAAACTCACACATGACTCAAATGCTACTTTGCTCTTTGCCTCTTTGCCTCTTTGCTATTGAGATTCTGTCAGATTTTGTTTCTTTCTCTTCTACACTACCAAGACATGTCCAACGGATGGGGGTGGTGGTGATGAGGATGCTTCAATAGATGTAGGGAGTAATCTTAAAGGATAGAAAGTATAATACGGAGATTCATCGGCAGGTAGGAGTAGTCTATTGAGGATATGATGAGAAAAAATCATCTAAAATGAGCTAGACATGTGGTAAGGAGATTGCTGGAGGCACCAGTGAGAAAAGGGAAGACGGTGATTGTTGAAGGAAAAAAGACAAGAGAAAGACCTAAGAAAACTTGGAATAAAGCTATTAGAGCGGATTTGAAATTTTTACAACTCACTATGATAAACGCTTTCGACCGCTCAGAATGACAAAAACAGATCAATATGACTAACCCCATCTAGTGGGATAAAGGTCGAGATGATCATCTCACCAGACATCATGTTCATCGGTTTATCACACATTATAGTGTCTATTTACATATATGGTTTGAAAATAACAGAAGCATTGATTCTTACATTATAGGCACATTTGATTCAGTCGGTTTGACCGAGTTGCAAAATGCTGGCAAAGCTGGTTTGGTAACCATTCAAGGCAAGATATCAGCTGTGCTAGGAACTTTTCTAATTTGTAAGTCTTTGATACATGGCTAGCTTCTCAAGTTTACAACGTTACATATTTTACATCAACGTAATGACTACTAAGTTCTCTATGTGAAAATGCATGCAGGTGCATATCTTTTCATTACTTTCTTCCCTGATCAGGCAGCGAAGCTGCTCCCAGCTAGCTAGACCTTGGAAGGGCATGAAGGTTTTTTCTTTTGTTTCCAGTCCTTTTTTTGTGTAAATTTGAGATCTTTTGATGATGGCAATGAACCTTTAGACTTGGTTTGTTCAGTTGTTTCCAGTATAAGAGCAACACTAGGGGAGATGCCATTTTGCCGTTGTCATTGCTATATTTTGATCATGAATAGTGTCAATTTGCTATAATCTGAGCAACAACGCTCTAAGTTGTCTCCTAGAGGAGATGGTCCTTTTCAAGGCCTCGAGCGCTTCAATGAAAATGCATATCGACTTGAGTTGCCCAGTTCCACTTCAGGGCCTTAGGACGCTAGGTGTTGAAGAGACAACCCTAAGAGTTTAATAGCTTGAATCAAAAAGGTTACGAAGTTAGAACAAGTGAAACATTCCTCTAACCCCTTCCTTTTTACGCAATACTCAAACTTCCGCAAGCAAGAGATCGGGTTATTCTGAAGGAAATCAGATTCATGCTTATTTCTCCATTTTATTTTTGTTCACATTTTTTTCATGCCAAAGGTAAACTGTATATGAACATCTCCACTCTAAACATACCGTTCAAGGTATTGCTACAGCTACACAGAAAGCATGCCTGAGTGCAAGTGCAAAATAAGAACACGAGTAGGTTATACATTATCCATAGTAAGTGCCAAGAAACATAACCTGACAACCCAAGTCGATTACTACAGTATTAACATGCCAAATCCACTAATCAAAGCAAGCAGACACTTAGGCCGTGATTGGCTGCCACAATAGCCAAGGTGTACGTATTATCTTTGCCCCCTTCCATATATTCTATTGCATGATTTGGAAGCTCAAAATGCACCCCCTTCTTCGTATATCCCCCTTTCTTATCCCGTCCACATATGCGGCTGGAGGCGGATATTTTTAGTTGACCGCTGAGGTAGATAAAGCTAATACAGGCATAAAACAACATCTTCCTGACAATTTTACCCTTCCTTATCCTTGCCCCTTGCCGTGGCAACCCTCTACTGTTGTGGGTAGGGTTTCTTCACAATAGTGGGTTTGCAACTCAGGTATGGCTTCTTCTGGTGATTTGTTCTCTGGTTCTCTGTTCAATGTTCAATGCTCTGTTCGCTGGTGATTGTTTCTTTTTTTTTTTTTTTTACTCTGGTTATCTGTTAAATTAGATTTGGTGTTTGTTTATTCGATTTGGTGTTTGTTTCTTCACTGGTGATTGTTTCTTTTTTTCTCTGGTTCTCTGTTCAATTCGAATCTGGTGATTTTTATGATGAGGTTATATATTTTGGCTGATCTCATTTTTCTTGGGTTATAAACGATGACTTTTTCTTTTCTTTTCTTTTTTTCTCATTTTTCTCTGTTCAATTTTGTTGGTTCTCTGATTTAGTGTTTGGTTCTCTCATTTTTCTCTGTTCATTTTTCTCTGTTCAATTTTGTTGGTTCTCTCTATTCATTTTTCTCTGGTTCTCAATTTATGGCGTTTGGACCGCGTTTGATGGGGTCTTAGAACTTGGCGTGGCCTTGGAGTTGAGTTTGATCGTGTTTTGCGTTCTGCTGGAAGAAGCATGCCCCTGGTTTTAGAAGCACGTTCGTGCTTTTATTCAGAGCATTGTGTTATGCGTTGCAGTGGGAAGCACGACCAACTGGCCATGCTCGTGCCAGGAGGCACGACCGTGCTTCATGGCTGTAGCAGACACGGGTGTGGCTGAGCACGGGTCATGCCCACGGGCACGACCGTGCTTTCAGTCGGATGTTTTTGGAGTTTTCTTCTATTTTAAGCGTCGGTTGTTTGGTATACGGCACATATTCTGACGACTCCTACCTGCAGAAGCCCTTATTGGAGATTCTATTGGGAGGGATTTGGTGCCGAAGACATCTAGAGACGCAGATTCAGATCCGGGAGAGCATTGAAGATTGATTGGTATGGGATTCGTCGTCGTCTATTTGTTCCCCTTCGTTGGCTAGGGTTTTCTATTTCTTATTGTTTACTGTTAGGAATCTGTTTAGTAAATCAAAGGCTCCACTTCTGTCTTTCTTGTGTTCCTTTCTGTCACCCTATTGTAAACGCTCTCTATAATTATTATTGAATCTGTTTGTTTTATTGCCGTTATATCTTTTGTCAGTTCCGATCTTCTGTTGCCGATCTTGGTATTGTTCTTGTTTTGATTGCTTCTGCTCCGTGGGTAGTACAACATTCGCGTTATGCTCCTATCTCTGGTGACAACAAGTGGTATTAGAGCGGTTCTGTTTTCTGGATTTGGTTCAGGCAAAGTTTGGATTTTTAGGGCTTGGGAGTAAGATTTGATTTTGCCCTATTCGGTGGACTTTTAGGGTTTTGGGTTCTTGATTTTTCTATGCTCTATTCTGTTAGCTTTGGGATTCTCTGGATGTCTTTTGTTCTGCTTTGGGTTTTGCTGCACCTGTTTGGGATTTGTTTTCTATTTGAAGTTTCTATTGGATTTGTTTCTTCCATCATGGCAAAGTATGAGATTGAGAAGTTCTCCGGGTTCGAGGATTTCGTCCTTTGGCTCATTCAGTTGACCTTTGTCTTGGTTATGAAGGGATGTGATGGAGCGATTGCTCTCGCTGCTGCAGTTGACAAGACTGTTGCTGCGTTTGCGGTAATGGACAAGATGACTCTGGCTAATGTTCGCCTTACTTTGTCCAATGATGTTCTCAGGCGAGTTCAGGATTCTCAGGAGACTGCTGAGAATCTGTGGAAGAAGTTAGATGAAACTTATATGGACAAGTCAGTTTATAGCAAGATGCACTTGATGATGCAGATGTTTTGTGTGATAACCCGCCCCTTCGAAACCGGTTATCATTTTTATTATTTTTATTATCATTTATTATATTTGCTTGATATTTGTTATTGATTAATATTGATTATTTATTATTATTTATTATTATTTATCGTCATTGGATTCAGACCGCTATTTTAATTGGGTTTTGCTTGGACGATGAGACGCATTTTAATTATATTGCTATGATTAATATTATTTATGATTATTTGTGGGTTATTATTATTATTTACAATTATTTATGATAACTCATTCCGTTTTTATTTTCACCGGATTATTTTGTCTTTAAAACTTCCACCTAGTCCAACTGGGTTGTGGAAGCGGGAGCGATTTTAATTCTTTGGTTTCGGGTTCAAATCCTAGTAACGACGTTTTTAATTAAGTTTGCTCCTCTTGGATTTAGAAATAAAATCAGATTCGGAAACTTTCTTGATTCTCTCTATTAGTTTTATTCTTTCCTCCACCTTTTCTCTCTCTTCTATTGTTTCTCTCCCTCTCTCTTGGCACTCTCTCTTTCTTCTCTTCCTTGTGAGAGTGGCGGCAACACCATCTGGAGGGAGAAGACGACGACGTGTTGGACGACAGCGAAGAGAAGGCGGAGATCAGGTCGTTGCCTCGGTAAGATCCATGGTCTTCTCCTTCTCTTTTTCTTGATTAGGGTTGTTGAGGGAGGATTAAAGCTCATGATTCAATGGGTTTTGTTCTTCTCACTGTCTCCGTGGTGGCCAGCGGTAGAGAAAGAGGAGTTGGATCGTGATCGGATCGGGTGGTGATCACATTGGATTTTCGTCAGTTTTTCGTCAAAGGTTAGATTTTTAATCTTTTACCCTTGTCTCGACATTTGGCATGATGATGAGTGCGTGATGACTGTGATCTTAACTTAGATCTTCTAGTTGGATTGGAAGTATATTTGGGTCGTGTGTTGATTTTTTATTCGATGGCATGATATGGGGATAGAGATTTGAGCCTTTGGATACATGATTTTCGTAGGTTTGATTTTACCCCTTTTGTTCGGACTGTTTTGACCAAGTTAGAGACTGAATCCCGTCGATTGGATAACTAGACATTTGTAGCTCTTCCTCTTAGCTTTCCATGGCCACCAAGATCGTCCAAATCGGACATCGGATAAAAGAGTCACAGTTGTTTTCGTGGACTGCGATGAAACTATAATTTCTGCAACATAGATGCATTTGTCGGGTTCTGTTTTTTCATTTTTGACCCATTTTCGTTTGGATTCCGGCCAACATTGGAACTAATGAAATGTAGTGTTATGTCTTAGCTTTCCATAGCCATCGAAATCGCGTCAATCGGACGTCAGACGGAAAAGTTACGACCTTTCTACCAAAAGCTGTCGTAGGGAACGACAAATGCAGTCGACCGGAAATGAAATCCGGTCGATCGAATTTTTGACCACCTCTCTGTTTGGAGAGTTCCGACTGACCGGAAATTATGTCCAGTCAACCGGAAATCATCCTGTCCACTTCCCGGAGCTTTCGTGGACCCCCGTTTTCACTTAGACTTCATTCGAGGCCTAGATTTTTGATTTTAAGGACGTTTAATTGGATTTTTGAGCTTGTTAAGTGGGAGATTGGGGATGTTTAATGTTGTTTTCATTCTCGTCGTTGCATGTTAGTAAGTTACCACATTATGATTGATTTAGGTGTAGCAACCGATGTTCGTGAAAAGCTTAAGATTGGCTAAAGGGTTGTTGCACGCATATTGCTGAGGTGAGGGGTGTGACGCGCCCAGATCCGCGGTCGTTTTAGCGCGGACTCGGAGGTCAAAACTTAGTATCCGAAATGCTACCGAGGTAGAGACGTATGGATACGGAGCTCGGGACCGTGCGACAATACTAATTAGTAGTAAGCAGCGAGTACGAGGTCGATCCCTCAAGAAAGAGAGATCTCTAGTAGAGTCTAGTCTATAATAGTGCTACTAATGGTGCTTAAGGGGATGAGAACGAGAAAAGAAAGTAAAATAGGGGGGAAATAGTACAACTTGCGATAGAACACCAAGGAATAAAGCACACAATTAGCGCCTGGTCACAAAGGTATAACTAGCGACTGATAAAGACGGAATACACAAGACACGACAAGAAATAAAACAGAATGTAGCGAGTGTGATGAGGTGAAATGATGCGAAGGAAATGCAAATGAAATCACGTAAGAATCAGCGACAACTCTTTGCTAACAACACAAGTCAGCTAGAGGGATCAGTCCCTGCCTCTAGTCTATCTACCGAAGTAGCGGTTGTAGAGGTTCTTTTCTAAATCAGACACACAACATCAATTCATAAAGTCACAAAAGAGGAGGCTTGATCCACACTCAACTAATGATCCTTCTCTCTCACGACACTGACAAAGATATTCACCTCCTCTAGGTACAAGCTGTCGCAAAAATAGGGGGTGTTAAACCCTTCCTCTATTCTCAACTCTGAGAAGAGAAATCATTGTATTGAACTTAAATGAAATATAAATGTGGAGAACTAAGTCCAACCTCAAACTACACTTAAGAGTCAACTTAATACGCTCAAATACTCCTCTAACAACACCGACTAGGATGAATCCAATGCTACGACAATTAGTGAGCTTGGTCAAATATTCGACTGGGTCCACTCTAGCGACCAAATATGAAGCACAAGTTGTAACCCCCCAAACCGGGTTACTGGCGATAACTCGTGAAGGGGTTCACGAGTCATTGAAGCCGGGTGAAATCATGC
>JAOWBR010153232.1:0-33147 GCA_028571145.1 Dionaea muscipula
AGAGTACCTGGGTTGGTATCTCCTCTTCTTGAGCTATCTCATTGGAGGTGTCGCCATTGGCATCCTTAAAAACTTCCTCTTCCTCCTCAACTTCCATCTCATCGCCTTGCTCAGGGTCGTCGCCCTCCATGTTTAGTAACTTTGGATTGCAACGGTGGTCAGGGGTGTATTTCTCTTTGCACTTAAAACATCTTTCTTGGGCTCTTAGGTCGGAATATGATGGGTTGGGGGTTGTGTTTGGCTTGGGCTGATAGGGGTTTGTGTTTGTGGCGAAGTTAGGTTTTGTGACGGCAGTGTGGGATGTTGTGGCGATGGGTTTGTTGGCGAAGGGTTTAGGGGCGAAGGTTGACTTGGATCTCCTCGTCAGGGAGTCTATCGCCATCTCCTGCAGCTTAGCTTGCTGGAACGCCTCAGGAAGTGTCCTGGGTTTTAACATTTTTACTACCGCTTTGACTTCCTCCTTCAAGCCGCCCACAAAACTTGAGTTAAAGTATTTCTCGGGTTGTTGAGGATATACTTGCAACAACTCATATCGCCCTTCCTTAAACTTCTCTACATATTCTTCCACTCTTCCCCTCTGCATCAGCTTGTTAAACTCCTCCACCACATCTTTCTGACCGTCGCGTCCGAATCTTGTCGCCACTGCTTCCTTGAACTCTTCCCAAGTTCTTAACTCGTCCCTCGCCATGACGCCATAAAGCCAAATCTCAGCCTTACCAATTAAGTACATGGCCGCCATCTTAACCCTTCTTTACTCCTCAATGCCCATGATACTAAAATACCTCTCCGTCCTTCTTATCCAACTCCTCGCCTCGGTGTTATCAAAAGTTGAAAAATTCAGTTTTGACAAATGGTAATGGTGTTGCTGTGACGGGGGGTCGAATTGGGTTTGTTGTTGTTGAGGTGGGGGGTCAACAGGGTTATAGGGTGGAGTGTATGGGGGGTAACTTGGGGGTGTTAAGGGTGGTATTGGTTGGGGTAAATGAGATGATGAGGCTTGGTTTTGAGTATAGTGGGGTTTATGGGGGTTTATGAGAAGTGGAGGATATTGTGATTTTGGTGGGAATTGAAGGGTCTGCTCACTGTTTTGGACAATTTGGGAAGTGCCAAACTGATGGGTTGAGAATTGGGGAGCAGGATTCGGGTTCACATGTGCTTTTCCCCTTTCCGAAACAGAGGTCGTGGGATGTGGGTTTTGGGCATCAATACCCATGGAAGCAGTCGGGTTCAAATCAATCACAGGATTGGGATTAGTCTCAAAAACAGGAGAATTGGAATTCGATACCTCGAGTCGATCCAATCGGGAGGAAATCTTATCGAGAACCTCGGCAAACTTCAGCTCTCTGGCCTCTTCTCTCTGCTCTCGAGCCTCCATTGAAGCTAGCATTCGCTTCTGGGTCTCCATCATCATCATCATCATCATCATCATAGTTTGTATCGGGTTCATCTCATGAATCACGGTGAGAATGGCAGCGGGGTCAGAGTCCTCTACGTTTTCCTTAGGTTCAGTCCGTGTCTCCACCATTGTTGTACGGACGAAGAGAACGAAGTTCTGATACCAGTGTAGTATAATGGGGCAATGGAACAGTAACTAGTAGCCGAATATGAGCTAGATAGCTCTGGTGAATTGGAGATGAGGGAATTGACGGAGTTTAGATTGAGAGAGAATGTGAATTTGAGGGGAGAATCAGACGAGGGAGATAGAGATAGACTTGGGAGAAGGTGAAGGTGAAGGTGAAAAGGGGATTGGGGAGCAGATACTAGAGAGGGAGAAGCTACTCAGACTTGAGGAAGAAGATAGACATAATTCTCATTCAATTCATCAATCTCTTCACAATTACAAGTTTTTGGCCTTATATAGGCTGCATTTCGGTAAATATAGATAAATACAATAATTCAAGAAAATGCCAAGTGTCTAGAAGGGACCATGAATAATCCCAACCAATTGTGCTGTTCTGACATTCTCTTTCCAATCAGCTCAACCAACTCCAGCTCAGCACGTGAGAAGGAAAAAGGCTGGTGGCATTAGATAAACCTGTGGCGTTGTCTTGAGTGAGGTGAGGCGTCAAGCTCAGCTGGTAACTGTGGCGATGAGTCCGCCAGTTAACTCTATGGCATCGACTCCTTGTATCTTCTAGAATTGAGCTCCGATAGACAAAGTGAGTACATGGAGATAATCATAAGGATGTAAGAAGACGATTTATGTGCCACGGTGCCAGAGAATCATCTTGGTTTGCTCAGAACCCCTGACCGTCGCCACCATGTACTGTTGTCACCACTGAGCCATCGGGGACCGTCGCCTCAGTACTCAAGGGATAGCGTCGTTCTGAGCCTTATTATACTACATTGTGCCAAGTGATACCCAGCTTGCAGACCTTTTAACTAAGTCCTTGTTTTTGCCTCATTTAGAGTTTTTATGTAACAAATTGGGTCTAGTTGATATTTATTCTCCAGCTTGAGGAGGAGTGTTAAGTATAGTTATGTGTTACCCATCAAGGGCATTTTTGTCTTTGTACTATACACTATATCTATATAGTTCTTGTAGGTGTGCTAGGGAAAAAACCTGGACACTTTTTCTCCTCATTTTGGCTAACAAATATCATGCATAGCCTCTCGTTGAGGCCAGATCTTCTCATTATTTTCATCTCCCTTTTAACAGGAGAAATAGTATCATCATCATAGTTTTAAATAGTTATTAATTCATGATTTTTTCCCCTGATTATTGAAAAAAGTCTTCAATTATGTGTTCTATGTTATAGAACTTTTATATTCTAAAAGTTTTTAACCATTAGAACCTTTGTCTTTTTATTTTTGGTAGAAAAAAATCTTGGTTTTGTTAGGTAAAGTATTGAAGTGTCTTTTTCCATGATATTAACTTAGTCTTACCATTTGTATATTATGGAATAACTACTATATCATTCGCAATAAAGTTTTACTGTTGGGCAGTTAAAGGGACAAGAGAGGGGAGTGGAGAGTGGGGAGTGGGGAGAGAGATGCAGAAATATGAAGGAAGAGACGAAATTGGGGAGAAGTGGTTCATTGAGTTTTTAAGAGTGAGTTTTGTTGGTCGTAAAAGGTAATTTAGGTATACGAAAAAGTGTATACCATACTCGCTGTTTGCTTAATATATTGTAGATATTTTAGATATTTGGATCAGTTAGGTGATGTTCGTGATCTGACTACGTTTCTTGGCACTTTTTCATTTCAGAGGCAAACGAAATTAGTTCTTGATGAGAATCAGCTATTGGAGAATATCTTGCGGACATTACTCCAAGAATTGGTGGTATGTATACCAATTGTACATGTGTTAAATGTTTCTTCTTACTTTTTATTCCATTGTTGATATTCCATATTTACTCCTTTCCTCTACAAGAAATAAACCAAGCCTGAGTTGCATTAGGGAAGAAAACTAAATGACATCTCAAAAGAAGAAAAACCTTATATGAGGAAGAATATTGCATGCTGATCTAGAATAGCCCATCCCCAATCTTTCTTCATAGTTCTCCATTTTTTATGGATCTACATTTTAAACTTTGGTTCTAGCGTCCTTCCTTGCTAGGATACAGTATCTTGCATTACTTGGTTCAGCCAATTCCGGCATTTAGTTGATTTCGTGTGTGTGTGATCTGATCTGGGAGTGATATATTGTGCAGTCATGTGCAGTACAGTCTGGGGAGCCTGTTATGCTTTATGGACAATGTATTGCCGATGGAGAAACTGCAAATGGACATATCCCTCACCTTCTTGGTGCGTTCTCTCCTGGCAGCTTCGGTGCATGATTTCCTATAACTTAGCATTGTATGCCCTTGTCATTTTCTTATCCCATAGCTTCTCTATTTATCAAATTTTTACGATTGCTGCTCTAAATCGTGAATTTATGTTAAGACAAATTTTCACATTCTCTATTGATTATTGAAGCGTCACTTGATTTTAGTTTGTTTCAACTTTATGTTCCCTTGGTATATAATAGATCGCAAGTATGAGATTCGC
This sequence comes from Dionaea muscipula, assembly GCA_028571145.1. Classification (NCBI taxonomy): domain Eukaryota; kingdom Viridiplantae; phylum Streptophyta; class Magnoliopsida; order Caryophyllales; family Droseraceae; genus Dionaea; species Dionaea muscipula. Next base: position 3,991 of record JAOWBR010153232.1, read on the forward strand.
CTTTATGGAAAAAGCTTACAATGAAATGTTTGTTGCATAAAGAATGTATACCTATCTAGCCACAATCATCCACAAGTAGTACAGCCAGTACTGTTGCTACGAATAATGAGTTCACCTTTCTCTTAAAATAGGGAAAATAAAATTATTGTAGGCTTCCCAAGCTTCTCTATTGATTTTATTCTATCTTCTGATCTAAAGAGGAGGTTGCTCACTGAAAAGTGCTTTTCTCTTGAAGTTTGGCCTTGGAGAGATCTTGGATGTGTGCATGTACTGACAAGTGATGCTTATTCTTTCAAATTAGACATAGTGCTGTACCTCTGTGAGAAAGAACATGTAGAAGGTGGGATGATATTTCAGCTGCTGGAAGATTTGACTGAAATGTCTACTATGATTGACTGCAAAGACATTTTTGGTTACATAGAGAGCAAGCAAGACATACTGGGAAAGGTGCTTCTTGTATTGACATATATAATGTTGCACTTTTAAATGTTCCATTACTTTTTTTTTCATACATATGACTTGTATTTTGCTTCGTAATGGATTTTTTAACTGCATTATGACCAGCAAGAACTTTTTGCTCGAGGGAAACTCGTCATGTTGAGGACATGTAATCAACTCCTCCGCCGTCTTTCAAAGGTAGATCTTCCTTGTGACCATTATATTTGTTATTGCATTATGGGCCTTCTACCATAAGATTGATGTTTTGGTAGAGTTGATTCCTTCAACAATCGCAAGATTGGATTGCCTTCCACAGCTCAACTCCAAGACGTCTTTTCTTGTTGAGCTAAGAACCTACTTTCCAGCAGCTTTGGCTGTCTGATTTCTCCCTTTGGTTCTGTGGTAGGCATTTGATTTTGGTAAGTAAAAGCCAAATTTGGCATCGAACTCACTCAGATTCCTTTCTTGTAGGCAAATGATGTGGTGTTTTGTGGACGCATACTGATGTTTCTGGCTCATTTTTTTCCACTTTCTGAACGTTCAGGTATGTGTCTGCCCCCTTAAGTTTGTAAATTTTCTGTTGCATAAGCTTCCATAATGTTCTATGTCTACAGCTGTGAATATAAAGGGAGTCTTCAACACATCTAACGAAACAAAGTATGAGAAAGATGCCCCTGAAGGTATCCAGTACTTAGCATCCTTAATATTCATGGCCAACCCTCCGAGCTAATGCTAATTCGGTATCCTTTTCTTATTGTATAGGCTTTTCAATTGATTTCAACTTTTACAAGACCTTCTGGAGCTTACAGGTGATTTAAGAAAACTTGGTTTTCATGCTGGTTCGATGTCACCTTCTTGTACTTGAGATGTGCCCGTGTTATCACGGCCTTCTTGATACATCTATCTTCCTTGAACTCGTAAATTTAACATTGAAGGGGCCCTAACAACCAAGAACTTGCTGCAAATGTTAATAACCCTCCCAGATGTTTGGAAGATGCATAATAAACAACAATTGCAAATAACCAAAGGCATTGTGTTGATAATTATCGGAAAAAAAGCAGCATTGTTTTGACAGCTGATTGAATGTTGTTCTACTGTGCTTCACAAAGGTGTTGGCAATACTACTTAGTCAATGTTATTGCAATTATGCTTTTTGGATCTCGGTTTATTCCAATTGTTATGGTCCTCTTCACATTCTTCTCTGAGATTAATTTATGCAATAATATCATCGTTGCTTTTAACTCATTTCATAACAATACATAACCATTTATCCTAGACATATTTACTGCAGTATTCTAGTTGGTGTCTAATCCTCCCTGCTTTTTTGTTTCCTCAAACGTATTTGAAATTCCTTTGAATGACTCTTATATTCCAAAGATTTCCCCCACTCTTACTAGAGGATGTTTAGCGGTTGAGTCAATCTGCATATCTGGCCTGGATATCTGTTTTGCTTTAAGGGTTTTGTTGTTTTATAGTTAGCGTGTCATTTCTTTTCTCAGATTTTTGGGACTAGACCATCTCCGGCTTCTACTGCTCTTAGATTAAGTTTCGTTTGATTTCTTCTGCGACTTTGATCTGTTCAGTAAAGATGTCTTGGTTTGGTAGTATGTCGGTAATGTACTAATAAGGATGCTGCGAGTTACAATCCCGAGTACAAATTACAATTCGTCCAAGATATACTATGATGTTTTTCAGCATCTCAGGAAAAAAACACCATATAGAACATCGATGCCTGGAACATGGAAGGTGACAAATTCATACGTCATCAATCTCGGTTGAAGTCATTAGATATGATGGTTTCATTTGAGAGATCACAATTGCAAAGATCAGCTACCTTAGGATAATTGTAGGATGAGCTTCTCAATAATCTGGTGGTCTCCATGTGATGAAGCACAGGGGGTTGTGATAAATAAAGCAATGGCTTTATGGTCTATCTCTAATTCATTCGGACCAGAAAACAGGGTGGAAGAACAAACTATTGAACATTCAAAAGACCACTTTAAAAACTCAAGATTCAGGCTGCCTTATTGAGTAAAACATCAACCAGAAGCTCTGGGAACTGCTTTAGGTCCCTAGTCGGTCCGTAGTGAAAGTGACTGTACTGTCGCATGCGTGATCTTCAACAAGCTTGTCACCTGTCAAATCAAATGCTCTCCCTCACATTGAATTTGATCTCCTACTTCTAAGCAATACTCTAGAGCGAGGAGACCATTGTGCTGTGCAAACAAGACCATAGGGGGCTCAGTTGAACTATCTTTGTTGTCGTCAACGACTAACATTGTATTGCAATGCCCGGAGTTCTCCCACTCCATGACAACATGCTCACGATAATATTTTCTTGTAGGAAAAGTTTACAGGAAAGCTCTAGGTTGTGCCACATCATATTTGGGAGGGACCCATGCATATGCTGCCTTCTCAGCTGAATAATGGTACTTTGACTCTGGAGTTCAGGGCAAGAAAATGGTTTTAAACGCACTCCTTCACGTGAGTTCCCGTTAGACTTGAAGCATGACCTATGCACTGTCCTCCCATCGCAAGAGGTATACCTTGTAGTTGACAACACAACTGGCAGTAACCGGATTTGTACTCATGCCCTCTTTTGATAATATATTGAGGAACTCACTCTATCAAAAGCTCAAGTTTAGGATAGAAGACTTTGGAAATTTTATTAGTATCTTAACATCCGTCATGCTGAACGGGGCTTCAATTGGAACCTACAGAGAATATTGTTGCAGTATGTAATGAAGAAAACATTCATCACACCATGGATGATGAATGTTTTGGACTGGCCTCCAGGATCTGTTGGTGGATTCTTATATCCTTTCAAGTGGATGTGATGCGGTGAATGAACTACAAATTGACACTTGCTCCAGTCGGGCGCAGTTGGTAATTTCATTGATGATGCAGTTTTTTGTTGCTGATCTGTTCAGTCGGTCTTTGCAATTCAGACTAGTTGAGAATTGGTGAAGGACCATCCGGATTGCTTTTGAGAAACTATGCAAAACAGATGGATGGTGAAAAATAGAATATCCTTATGGAGAAAACCCTTAAAGAAAAGAGTTGAAACTGGAATTCCATTCAATGGGTGAAGACGTATAGATAGGGCTGGGCCACTATGTTTCCTATCCCTCTCCCTATTGCATGTAGGCACTGCCCTACTTTGCAAAGTTTGGCTTTCTTTGTCCTTACAATTTTATCCTCTTCCTCTAATTGTCAGTTGCCCATATTCTTATGTTTCTTACCAAGTCTATGTGGTTTGAGTTTCAGGAGTACTTTTCCAACCCACCTTCCATAACTCTAGCTCCTTCCAAGTGGCAAAAATTTGCTACCAGCTTAATGGTAAAATTAGTTTCTGTTTCATTATCTCCTGATATCTACTATACTTTTCTCAACAGAGCAATGCTGACTGGTTCAATATTTTATGTTTTCTTGAATATAAATTGATTAGGTTGTATTGAGCACATTTGAAGCCCAGCCTCTGAGTGATGAACACGGTAATGCGAATATTGTCGAGGAAGAAGTAGCATTTTTCAACATAAAATATCTCACTAGCAGTAAATTAATGGGTTTAGAGGTACCTGATGTCTTCAGTTGTGATTGTGATTTATATGCTATTGTACCTGCCAAGATTCACTTGTTTGCTAATTCATTTCCCATAGTGGTTTGATGGTTTTCATCTGTTTATTCTTGCAGTTGAAAGATCCTAGCTTTCGTCGTCATATTCTTCTCCAGTGCCTAATATTGTTTGACTATCTGAAGGTAAAATCGGTGCAAGCTTTTGGATATTTCTGTTTCCAAGCAGATATTTGCTCATCCAGTTCTACTTTTTCTCTCTCAAAAATTCTGCTTTCCCAATATTTCTTCACATTGTCAGGTTATTCTATTTACCAAGAATGATGTGATGTTAATTTAGTATTTTAAAAATACTATCCTGGAGGCTGGAACCTTTACTCTCATGAAAGAGCTGGAGGAAGGACTGTTATTGAATGTTTGCCTAGTGGGGAACTGTTGCCTACCATGCTATTTTGAACCATTGTCCATGCTTTTCCATTTTTCCTCCTCCTCTTTTGACTGCAAACTCTATTTTTTGATTTTTTGTTATTGCTTGATTACTTTTGCAGGCCCCAGGAAAGAGCGAAAAAGATATGCCATCTGAAGCAATGGTTAGTATACCGGTGTCCTTTACCTGGAGAAAGATTAGTAACCTTGTTATTTTCATGACTTCTATGAGTTCACTTCAGTTTAGATCAATCATATCTACCAAAAAATAATAAAAAACCTGGGTACTGCAGAATTTAACTTCATGGAGTTAAGTAGACGCATATGACTTTTTGCCTGGAAAATCCCTTGTTCAAAGAGGTTGTTTACATCCTCACCTGCCTTGGTAAAAAAAAGCAGCACTGAAAATCGAGTCAAGGAAAAAGTGAAGTTCCATTTTTCCATCTTACTTTCATTTGGTCTTTGTTAATGAACTAAATCTATCAAAAGGTTAACCTTATGGTAAAAAGTCTATGAATTATAATTATATTAACACACTCCCTCACACGAATATCTTTTTTGGCTTGAAGTGTAGACTCTGTACCGACCCTTCTCATATTAAGTGCTAAACAAATGAGGGTCGCGCTTGTAGGATTTAAACTTGTGACCTTTGTTCACACCTATTTTGATATCATGTTAAGGAACCGACTCTACCAAAAAGGTCAACCTTGTTGTAGAAGGTCCATGGATTATATTTATCTTAACAATCTTCTTTTTCTCTGATATACATTGCATTCCGGTAATGGTTCGTAATGTCCTTAAACTTCTTCGTCGAAGGGGATAATGGGCAGAAATGTAGTACTATCTAGTCACTGAGCAGCCTTCACCAGTCATCAAATTTAGTAAGAACATCATTCATCCTTCTTGCATAGTCCAACCGTCCAAGTACTCGTTCCTTAATGTCTAGTTCGATCCAAATGTTATCCGAGGTAAGTATCTTGCAAAAGACCTCAGTTCCTTAATGCAAATGCCTCCTATTATATCTTATATTTATATCCTGGTAAGTTTTCTGTGTCCTGTCACAAAAACTTTTCTACTTGCTCCTGAAGCCCATAGAAGCCTCCTTCAACTTCTAATTACTAATCAAATCCTCACGACCTCTTTCCACTAGGTGGGGTCGACCGTACATATCCGTAGGATATATGTACAAAAGGTCCGACAAATATAATGTGTTGACTGTCGGCTACCTAACACGCACTGCCTTCACTTAATCTAGGGTTGGACTAAAATATAGTAATAACTAATAATGAGAATACCTGCAAGTTGATCAGCAGTCTTCACATGACTAAGTGCAATATCGCCTTCTAATAACTTGTCTCTTACAAAATGATAGTCAACCTTGATTTGATGTGATATGGATATCACACAGACTGCCACACCGCACCTTTGTAGGTCGAGGTGCTTCACACTATAGCTCATCAAGTAACTGGCGGATAAAAATAGTTTCACTAGTAATATGAGCAAGGGCCCTATATTCTGATTCTGCACTAGAGCGAGCTACAACTGATTGTTTTTTTACTTTTCCACGAGATTAGGTTGCCACCAACAAATACACAATATCCAGTGGTAGATTTTCGATCAGATGGTGAACCCGTTCAATTTGCATTTGAGAACCCCTCTATACGGTTGTGCCCATGATTGGAATATACAAGGCTTCAACCTGAATGTCCTTTGATGTATTTGAGAATATGCAAGACGACTTTCCAGTAAGGAGCTCGGGGATCAGATACAAACTGACTCACAACGCTCACAGGAAAGACAATGTTTGGTCGTATGATGGCCAAGTAATTCAACTTGCCCACGTTTTTGTATCTTTCAGGATCACTATAGGCATCACCTTCTTCGGGTGTAAGTTTCACTTCTGGAAGCATAGGAGTGTCGCTGGGTTTAGCACCCAACATCTTAGTGTCATGTAAGAGGTCTAGAGCATATTTGCGTTGAGATAAGAAAATCCCACGCCGACAACGTGCAACCTCAATTCCAAGAAAGTACCGTAATGAATAAAGATCTTTTGTATGAAATTACTGTTGTAAGAATGCCTTCAAGGCAATGATCCGTATAGCATCACTCCCCGTGATCACAATATCATCTACATAAACCACAAGAAAGAGGCACCCAACATCAGAGTGACCATAGAAAACAGAGTGGTCTTTGGCCGATCTCTGCAGTCCAAACTCTAATACAACGGAGCTAAATCTCACAAGCCAAGTTCTGGGACACTGCTTCAAGCCATACAATGACTTCTTCAGCCGACAGACGTGGCCAGACTCCCCTTGAGCAACAAACCCAGACGGTTGCTCCATATAGACTTCCTCCTGTAAATCCCCGTGAAGAAAAACATTTTTAACATCGAGCTGATGTAAGAGCCATCCAAACGAGGCAACAAGAGAAATAAGGCGACGAACGGAGATCATCTTGGCAACAGGAGAGAATGTTTCACGATAGTTAAGGCCATACACTTGAGCATATCTTTTAGCCACCAAGCGGGCCTTAAGGCGAGCCACGGAGCCATCGGGATGGACTTTAACAACACACAACCACTTGCATTCAATAGCCTTCTTTCCTAGGGGCAACGAAACAAGATCCCAAGTCTGATTAGCCATGAGGGCTTCCATCTCCTCAACCATAGCCTGGCGCCACCCAGGAGAAATAATAGCCTCGGACAGAGAACGAGGGATAGATATAGAATCCATCTGAGAGATAAAAGCCTGCAAAGAAGAAGAGACTCCAGCATAGGAAATATGGTCAGACATAGGGTATGTGGCACAACTTCGCTGGCCCTTGCGCAAGGTAATGGGAACATCCAAGTCGGAGAGCAGAAAAAATAACAGGGGAGGAATCCAGGGATACCGGTGTAGTATTAGGAAGAGCCGGCTCAGAAGGACCGACGGGCAAAGGAGCAGCATGAGAGGAGTCAAGTGACGAGGGAACATGGCCAGTAGGGGCCGGCTTAGGAGCATCTACGGAGCGCCACGAGATCATGGAGCGAGGGCCGCGAGTATACACCCGAAGGGGTGGAGGGAGGTCAGGTGGGTAAGGTGTGGGAGACCAAGGGATAAGCTCATACACAAGAATATCATCCACAGATGAGAAGAGATGAGACGACTCAGGAGAAGGTGTGGAGAAAAAGGGTTGTGACTCATCAAACACAACATCAACGGACATATAGAAACACCGGAGGTCAGGATAGTAACATTGATACCCTTTCTTGGTATGAGAATACCCAAGAAAGATACAACGGAGAGTTTTAGGATTTAACTTGGTAAGATGAAGACGAATATCTCGAACATAACACGTGCACCCAAAGACACATAATGGAAGATGATGAAGAGGGTGAAGTGACGCATCAGGAAAAAGAACAGAATGGGGAATAGCACCCTGGAGTACAGATGAAGGCATGGGGTTGATCAAGTATGTGGCAGTCATCATCGCTTCACTCCAAAACACCTTAGGAACTTTCATATGGAACATGAGTGCACGAGTGACCTCAAGTAAATGACGATTCTTATGCTCGGTAACCCCATTTTGAGGAGATGTATCAGGACAGGAAGATTCATGGAGAATCCCATGAGAGGTCAAGAAGGATGTAAAGGAGGAAGAGAAATACCCTCGTGCATTATCACTCCGGAAGATACGAATGGACAGAGAGAACTGAGTTTGGATTTCAGCATGAAAAGCAGTAAAGATTGAGAACAATTCAGAACGATTTTTCATTAAATATAACCATGTCATTCGAGAATAGTCATCGACAAAAGAGACAAAGTAGCAAAAACCTAACTTAGACTCGACAGGACAAGGGTTCCAAATATCAAAATGGACTAATTCAAAAGGAGCAGAAGCTCGTTGATTGACACGTGACACATATGGGACTCGATGATGTTTGGCCAGTTGACAGGATTCACAAAATAACTCAGACAAAGACTGAACTTCAGGACATAGACACTTCAGACTGGAAAGTGTTGGATGACCATGGCAACAATGAAGTTGAAAGGCAATAGAGGAGATGCTAGGACAGACAATGACAGGAACACCTCCCTCCAACACGTAGAGACCTCCTGACACGCGACGGCCCCCTACTAATAATCGTCCTTGTTAAAGGATCCTGAAAGACACAAACATCACCAGAAAACACAACATTGCACCGGTGAGTCCGAATCAAGGTACTGACAGATAGAAGATTGAAGGGAAGAGAAGGGAGATATTAAATTGAAGATAGTGTCAATGTAGGAGAGAGGGAGACACTCCCCATCTCTCGAACTGAAACATATGAGCCATTTGCTACGCGAACACCAGGATAGGAGGAATTGGGAGAAAAATCACTCAACATACCTAGAGAGCCAGTCATGTGGTCTGAAGCACTATAATCAATAATCCAAGTCTGAGGAGATACAAATAGACAGGCAACAGCAGGTGCAGTATGCACTGCTGATGCAGAAATGGGGGGTACATCAGGTGGAATAACCGGAGGAGGAGTAGGAGTAAGCGAATCCATAACCATGTGAGCAGAGCGAGAAGTATTGGGTCGACCATGCAGTTGCCAACACTTCTCTCGAGTGTGGCTAGTAGCCTTGTAGTAGGAATAAGTAGGTTGCCCATCAGATGAAGAAGCTGAAGCAGATTGCTTTCCATGTAGCTAAAAACATCTCTCAAGTGAATGACCTGAAACTTGACAATGGGTACAAAAGTATCTGCTACTCCCCCTCGGCCTCTACCACGCCCACGGGAGGAAGTAGAGCTGGCAAAGGCGATATGATCACCACTAGCATGTGAAGCCCCAGGCTGGGTGTGAACGAACCGTTGGATCCGTGAGAATGCCTCTGTCAGTGATGTCTCCTTGCTCGAGAGAATCTGAGAACGAATGGCATCAAGCTCGGGTGGCAGGCTACTAAGAAAAGCCATGATGGCTAACCGCTCACGCTGCTGATGCATGGTACCCCCATCAGAAGAGATAGGCATCAAAAGATTAAACTCCTCATTTGTCTTTTTAAAAGATGCAAAGTAATCAGCAAGAGTAGCGTCCTCCTTTTGAGCACGAAAGAAGGACTGACAGACATCAAACAGGCGATTCATGTTATCTTTCCCAGAATAAAGGACAACAAGATACTTCCACACCTCCTTCACAGTGTCACAATGAGTAATGAGGGTCACCATACATGGTTCTATGGAATTGATCAATCGAGAGTATAATCTAGAATCTGCTCTCATCTATGCTAGAGTTTTATCTGGATGCTTATCAACGCTCGGACCCACTTTAATTAAATGTCCATCCAACTCCATCCCATAAATAAACAGTTCCACAAGCTTACACCATTCAAAATAATGTGCCATGTAGCCAGATATCAGTTAGTCGAGTGGTAGATGGAACAACTTCAGATGGCACAGGTGCAGATTGGGATGTATCTTCCATAAGTTACAAAGAGTGAAATATCGGCACACAACACTGGAAGGAGCTCAAAAGAAATAGCACAACTGAAACCAACTTAACAATTCAACATTCATGTGCATAGGGATGTCGACCAAAAAAATACTTGGCAGAATACCAAGAGGAGAAAGAACCAAAAGTAAGTTTTCAATGAAGCCAAACGCACATATGGAGAGTAAAGCAACGGTCAGACCAAAAGGAAAACATAATCAGTTGGTTGGGGAGAAGATATTGTCCAAGAGTCCGTCGGAGGTCGGCGGCGTGGGTCACTGGTAGGCGGAACGACTGTGATGGAAGGTGCGCCTGAGTCTCCTGAGCCAGCCTATGTGGGTGGTGAGATCACCGAAGGTCAAGATCGTAGTAGATCTGAGAAAAAGAAAAGCATGCCTTGATGAGAGAGAAACGCGCGTCCGGCCACCCAATATGCCGACCGGCTCTGTGCTTCCGGTGGGTGAAGCGCCTAGCGATGGGCAGTAAAAATAAATGGTCTATGGTTCCGGTGGAGCAACGGCGGTGGTTGGATTCAAGAAGAAATCATCGGTGGTGGTGGTTGTTCAACGGCAACAACGCAACGATGATGATATGGAGGCTCTGATACCATGTTATTTAGTTTATGGAATCCCTTAACCTCTACAATGAGGTTTAGGAGCTTTTATTATTAAGGAGTAATGGGCCACTTAGGCTCTAGTTCTAATATATGATAATAGGCCCAAAAGTAAAGAGGTTAACATGACATAATAACATAACTCTCAACAGTGATCATGATAGGTATCGACGGTTAGTTGGTTAGTTAAATTATCTCACCATCACTCATCCATATATTTCTTTTTCTGTCAGCGTGGTTAGTCAGTTTATGTCATATCCTAGAGTTCCTCGTTGGGAGGTGGCTTTGTATATTCTCAGGTATATTAAAAGACGTCTTGCCCAAGACTGACTTTATTGCGATGGTCATCGGCGTATAGAGGGGTTCTCTTATGCGGATTGAGTTGGCTCACCTTTTGATTGGAGTTCTACTACTGGGTATTGTGTCTTTTTTGGTGGAAATCTGATTTGTTGGAAGAGTAAAAAAGTAAAAAACAATCCGTTGTTGCCATGTCCAATGCAGTCTGAGTATTGTGCTCTTACACATTTGACTAGCAATGTTACATATGTTGGTCAATTATTTGAAGAGTTGGGGTATCCAGTCTCTTGGCCTGCTCAGTTATGATATGATAGTCAATCTATTATTCATATTGCGTCTAATCTAGTTTTTCATAAGCGTACTAAGTATATTGAAGTTGACTGTTATTTTGTTGAAAAAAAGCTAAAAATAGAAATATCAGTTTGCATCATGTGCGAACGAGTGAGCAGTTATGGGATATCCTTACTAAGCCTCTTGTAGGGCATTGAGTTGAGTTTTTTTGTAACAAGTTGGTGATGATTAATATTTATGCCCCAACTTGAGGAGTATTGTAAGTTCCTTAAGCTGGTTTGATTGCAGTGGTCTATGACCCATTATGAGTTTATAAATAATACAGGCGAATCCTCCTAGGGCTTGTGCCTTCTAGTTATATTCTATCACATAGGTTAACACAAAGTATTATAGTAGTAGGCAATAGGACATTATAAGAGTTCTATTAAGTCGGTCTTACATTTACATAAATGAAAGAGTTGGTGCCCCCGGAGAGTCAACTAGTGAATTTATAAAACGGATTGTAGTTTCTACCGATATCATATAGTTTATCTGTGCCTTATGATTGCCATCCATCTTTATATCCCGAATCCATGTTAGATAAAACTTTCTGTTTGTTGATGAACTTATACTGTTTGAGTAGCCCTATTAGAACATTGCTGTGCTTGCTCGGGTGTACAATGCTTTTGGTGGGTTAAATTACTGATTTCTCTATAATATTAATGAAAATCATTGTTGTTCACAGAAAGAGGAGATAAGGTCCTGTGAGGATCGTGTAAAGAAGCTCTTAGAAGTCACACCACCTAAAGGGAAGGAGTTTCTTGAGTGTGTTGAGCGTATTCTTGAACGTGAAAGGAATTGGGTTAGCTAATTTCTCTCCATGTCTGTCTCTCTCTTCTGAAAGGCTACGTCTTTTCTGGAAGGTGATAGTTGTTATCTGTTCCATATTTTCCTCCTTTGGTCCTTCTAGGTGTGGTGGAAGCGTGATGGTTGCCCACCATTTGAGAAGCAGCCAATGGAGAAGAAAGTTGTTCAAGATGTTGTGAAGAGACGGTATGAAGCTGTTGCACATCTTCCTCTCTCAGCTTCCTTGTTCTGCACCTCTGTACATGAAAGACAGATGCATGCAAATATTTGCATTTCATCCAACATGTCTATTAGTGAGTTGCTTGCATGCCTAAGATAGTTACCAGTACGGTGGAACAGAATCAGCGAATAAAAAAGCTGATACAACGAGGTAAACAAAATAGCTTGCCAGTGTGACATAGTTGCCAAACTTGTTGATTTGGCAAATAAGAAATTCGCAATTCCTCAACGAATCCATACTGCTCCTTTGTTGGTGCTTGGAATGGTGGAGTGCAAAATGTTAAGAGTGTCTTTGCTTGGGTATTATATAGGGACTCAGCAGTAGTGGTCCTAGTGGGTTGATGTCGGTAGGTTTTGTTTTATCTAGATTCTAATTGTTGTTATTCCCATTCTATCTTGTGCAATTGACTAGTAAACTTTTATAAATTTTTATGAAAGGCTACCTCACTTTGCCTCTCTCAAAAGTGTTTCATTGATTTCTCGCAAGGATCTGACCTTACCATCGTTATCATCCTCACTGTTCACCCAACATCACATTACACTTACAGTCATCTACTTCAGTACTTATGCACTATTTTCTGGGCAATTTCTTTGAACACTACTCTAGAAATCACCTTTGTTGATGCCAAAATCACATTCCTTCTCTTCAATCTTATCATCATGATGAGGTACTGAAGTTGACAAGTTCAGTCCAGCAACTTCCCCTAAATCAGTTGCTTTTACATGTACTTGCATTCTCTCTTTTCGCTGGCTTCATAGATCAGATTTACTAACTTCTGCAGGCTCGTAGCATGATCAGCTTGCGGTTTTGCTTAGTAACAGCTTTTGGCTTACCTTTTGTTGTTTCCAGGAGATTGCAGACTAATTTTCGTTTGGACCATTGCAGAAATCTCTTTTATGTTGTCTCCCCCTATAGAAATAAAGATGGATGTTTTTTGGCCCCGTTTTTGTAGGTCTCAGGAACTTAAGGCTACGTTAACAAAAGAGAGTTTCATAAATGCCTTCAAAGCTAAAACTGTAATAAAATGGAATTGAGGGAAAAGTCTATCCACAAAGGAGGCTCTCCATTACTTATATATTACTATAGTAGGTCATGGGCCTATATATAGCCATGGATCATTAAAAAATATAACAAGATAAAATTAACAGGATAAACACAACATAATAAACTTCACAACACTTTCCCTCAAGCTGAAGGGGATTCCTTAAAACGGTTTCAGGATAATTTTTTGACTAAGTGGTCACGAGCTCAAATCTTTTGTGGCAGGTTCATAAATTAGGTTGATGTGTGCATTTCTGGTTCATAAATTAGGTTGATGTGCGCATTGCCATGGTTTCAAGCTAGTGAGCTTTAATGTGATCGTGTTAAAGTATGAACCCATTTCCTGGATCTCGTACTACAAGTTTGGACATTTGGTAGTGTGGGTTCCTTAACTATCTTAGCTCTTTCTAAGTTCTGTCCAACTGTTTTCTCGTTCTTTGTTTGTGCAGTCGGCCACGGTGGAGGATGGGAAATAAAGAACTCTCACAGTTATGGAAGTGGTCTGACGCAAATCCTGTGAGTCCATCATGTTCTTAGATAGGTCTAATTTTACTTCTATCTTACTATAGCTCGTAGATATTCTGTTGCATTTCCTGCTTTTGAGTCGTGGGTTTACTAACATAATTTGCGGTTTGACCATGCACCTATTCCACAGAATGCTCTTACAGATCCCCAACGTGTTCAGACTCCTTCTATCACTGAATACTGGAAGCCGCTTGCTGATGATGTGAGTCTCTCACTTTAAATAAAAAAAGTATATTATCGTAGTTGGTTGAGAGCTCCCTCTGTGTCTTTCATGTGTTAAGCTCACCTCTTCATTCCACAACTCTAGAAATTGAGTTATACTGGTATAACACTAATGACAGATGGACGAGACTGCTGTTATTGAAGCGGAGTATCACCACAAAAATAATAAGGTGGATTCATGTTTTTCTGGCTTCAGCATTTCGGTAATTGAAAGCGTGCAATCCTCATCAAGTCAATTGTGCTTCTATTGCCTTTTGTTGCAGGTGTACTGCTGGAAGGGTCTCCGTTTCTCTGCTCGACAAGATTTGGAGGGCTTCTCAAAGGCATGTAAAACAGACTTGATAATCTGTCACGCAACTAGCTGACATGATCTAACAATGGAAAAATCAAAATAATAGCAATGAAAAAGAAATCAGAATTAATACTAAGCTATTTCTATTGAAAAACTAGGAAACGAGCTGAATTTGAGAGGAAACCAACCCATTCTCGTGTTTTCAATTTCTGGATACCCTTTTACAATGATCAAATGAGCTTTTCGCAGCTCTAAATGGCTGTAACTGAATGGAATGATCCTAGCTGTGTGCAAGCTTAAATCATATCATTGGCTTAAAACAGCTCTAACTACTATTTTAGCTGAAAAGTGATTTTTCACCATTTCTATTTCTATACATATACACGAGCTCCTAACCACCAAAATTGATACCAACACACTTATGACATCAAATATGATTTGTGAAAGGCCAAAGATTCAACCTTTCAAGCCACTCAAAATACCAATCCTGACACATTGTATCAGTGCACTGTTGCTGTTCTATTGCCAACCTTAAAATCTTCTCTCCTAATTTGATTCCAGCTGAACCACCAATGCTAACACATCAAGAATAACTCCAAGCAAATATCAAAACATTTGCATAAGCCCCAGTTGGCCTGGTTCCAATTCGGTCCAACTGGAAAACTCATATATGGCTGAATGCGAAGGTAATATTGCTTTGAGGATTGATCCCTTTGAGCTGGAACTGATCTCCTGAGCCACTGAGCTATGTATACATGTAAACATGATATGAATCAAGCATAGCTAGGCTGTTACAGTCTGATATGCCTGTTTAATGTAATCATATCAAAACAGGCTCCTGTTTCTTTTTTCTATGCTTCCTCCATCCCCTAACAGTCAGCCTAACTGAAAGGCTCTTTTCGGATGAGATGAATGGTAACTAAATGTTATTTGTTGTAGTTTACTGAATATGGTATTGAAGGAGTAGTTCCATTGGAACTTTTGCCTCCAGAAGTAAGATCCAAGTATCAAGCTAAACCAAATGATAGGTCAAAACGAGCTAAAAAGGATGAAACAAAGGGTTCTGCCCATTCTGGAGAAGATCCCCAGGTAACCAGATGCTCTGTTCCGGGACAATTATTAGAACTGAATACTATTATATTCTACTTATCCATGTTCATAAGGAAATGAATGATGTGTTTATATTGCTGATTAATATTTGTTAATGTAGCATATGCTATTTACAGTATTAATTGGAGTTAATATTCTCCACCTTAAGCACCTATGAAGGAAGAACTTTACTGTATAGTTATCTGACCAACAATATATGAAGAGATTCGGCTAGTTGAGTTAGTACTTTAGATGCCAATAGCCACAGAGTTAATTTAGGGAACATTTTATTTTGTAACGGGAGCTCCGAGGCTACTAGTTAACAACCTAGAATTTGGATAGATTATCAAGTTTTGTTATGCAAAACACAACATCCAACACAAGTAGGTGTATTGGTTAATATCAAACTCTCCAAAAGTGGGTTTTTAAGTGCCCAAGGGCACTCCTTAAAAGAGCCCTTTTAATAGTTGTCTCTGATATTTGTGGAGATAACTTTTATATCTTTCAGCATCTGTTCGATACCTTTCTAGTTGGGCTGTGACCGTATAAATGGTAGTTTTATTGTTAAAAGATTGCATCATTGAGTATAAGCCAAAATGAGGTGAAAAAGTGTCTAGGTACTTACAGAGAAAAAAAAGTGTCTAGGTTTATCGTAGCTTCCTGATAGACTCGAACCGTAAGTGTATGGTCTATCGAAGTAATAAAAAGTTATCGAATACACAGGGACTATGATTGAATACCGATTACCGTTCACAATTTAAATTATCTAAATGATTTAGAAAATTTAGATTTAAAATGACTAAAATAACGGTAAATAAATGCGGAGAAAATTCAGATAAGAAGGCGTCCGGGATCAGGTTTTACCACGACTACGTTTATTGATGCAGATTAATTATTCCCCTCGGCTACCGATGCTGACAATGAAAGCGAACTATCCTAAAATAATTATTGCATCCTCTCTGACTACAATAACTAGTCTAATCTAACCAATTCTCACTCTCGTGTAGAATTTATCCAATTAGACGTTTGGTGACAGTTCGTTAATCCTCAAGAAGAATTAATTAACTCTCGTTAATTAAATCCTCAGGTTCATTCCTAGAGTTCAGATTATGTGTTTCCCTTCCCAGTCCATCAAATAGTCATCTACGATCATGTGAATTAAATTCTCAATCGAATCTTGCAAGCATTAAGTGTCCAATTAATTATCGGGTTCTCCTCTCGGGTCACCGCACGACAATTAATGGGTTTCTAACAACCTATTTCACCTCTCAGTCTATCACAGGTTATTTATTATTATGCAGACATCAAGAAAATCATAATCGCAGGCATTAAGAAAATTAGGAATTGAATCTAAAGTCAACATCTCAAACCGAGGAAACTTAGAATCAATCAAACATTGTCAAATCATAGTCGGGGTAATCCCGATCTCGGAACGAAGGCGGCTACTTGCATATCATCGGATTACAAAACACATAAATCAAACCACAATCCATTTGAGAAAAATCTACAAAAGAGATTGAGGTTACTAATAGATCCGTGATGCCGAAGTCGATCGCCGCGTTCCGATCTCCGGATCTCCTCCTTGGTCTTCGTCTTCTCTCTGGTCGAAATTTGATTTGCAGCCGCCGCGAATAATGAATGTTGAAGATAGATCCCCCCACTTTTAGTTCTTTTAATGTAGCCCTTTATACGTGGAAATAAGGTCTGGATGTGCGCTGATCGAAGCATGGCCGTGCTAGGAAGCACGACCCTATGTAAATAAGCCATGTTCAAGACTGCAAGAATTAAAACACCACGCTGGAACAAACACGGGAGTGCTTCCAAAGCACGGTCGTGTCCAGCTCTTTTCTTCACTAAACAGCTTCAATCCAAGCAATTAACATCCGAATCGAACACGGTCCAAATACGAACATCCGTAATGGCCATTTCCTGCAAACATAACACTAAAACGTGCTCACACGAAATAACAACGGATTTGCATTAAAACACATTAAAAACCATGAAAATATGCATAAACTAGAGTTGAGCTACGATATAAAAACACGTAAAAATCACTTTTATCACAACCTACAAATCACATATATAAAGTGTAGTATAAAGAGAAAAATACCCTTGATGGGTAATACACACTACACTTAAGACTCCCCCTCATGCTGAAGAATAGATATCTAGACCCAGCTAGTTACATAAAAGCTCTAGACTAGATAAAAACAAGGGTTTAGTTAAAAAGTCTGCAAGTTGAGCATCACTTGGCATAAAAGGTGTATCAATGAAACTACTCTTCACTTTCTTTCGAACATTGTGATATTCAATCTCAATATGCTTCATCCTCTTATAAAAACTGGATTTGAAGCAATGTATATAGTTGCTTAATTGTCACAATGCAAGTGAAGAGGCAACGAAACTATAAATTCGATCTCGTTCAGAAGAGAATGAATCCATGTAAACTCACAGGAACTATATGTCATCGCCCCCTGCACTCGGCCTCTGCCCTAGATGTAGAAACAACCTTTTGTTTCTTGCTCCTCCATTAGATGAGATTACTCCTCCAGTTATAGATCGCCTATCATTGAGATCTCTCGTCCAATCTGAATCAGTGAATCCCTCAAGACGTAAATGGCCATATGCTCTATGACACAAACAAAGGTTAGGATAGTTCTTCAAATACTTCCACCACCCTTAGGAGAGCTTCCTAATGAGATATGCATGGGGCTAACATAAACTGGCTCAATGAATTCTCAGCAAATATGATATTAGGACGTGTGATACATACGTCAACTTTTCAATCAAGTGGCGATACCTCTCAGGTTCTATCATAAGCTCCCCCTAATGAATATACAACTTAACCCGTGGATCATAGAAGTAGTCATAGATTTGGTTCCCAACACACCAGTCTCCTCAAGGATATCAAGAACATATTTCCTTTAATTCAGATTAATAGACTCATCTTTCGATCAAGAGATCTCAATACCTAAGAAATATCTTAACTCTCCTAGGTCTTTGGTCTGAAACTGTCTCTGAATAAAGGATTTCAGCATGTCATTACCTTGCTGGTCATGCCCAGTGATGATAATATCATTAACATACACAAGAAGAAGAACTCTTCCTTGGGACGATGAGAGAAAGAAGACAAAATAGTCAGATTGGCATTGTTGTATCCTATACTGTAACACGACATCATTGAATTTCCTAAACCAAGCCCTGAGAGACTATTTAAGACCATATAGTGCCTTGCGAAGGCGACGTACAAGAGCACTCCCCCGGAACAAGGAACCTAGGGGGTTGAGTCATATATACTTCCTCATGAAGATCACCATGTAAGAAAGTATTCTTGACATTCAATTGAAAGAGAGACCAATGAATTGTGGCCGCAAAGGAAAGTAGAATGCGAAGAGATCCAATCTTGATCACAGGAGAGAAGGTCTCTTCATAGTCAACCATATAGGTCTGAGTAAATCATTTGGCCACAAGGCGTGCCTTATAGCATTCGATAGTTCCATCAGGATGAAGTTTGATGGCAAAGACCCAACGACAACCAACGATGTGTTTTCCAGGAGGAAGAGAAACCAAATCCCAAGTGTCATTATCATGTAAAGTGGCCATCTCAGCCTCCATGGTAGCCCGCCATTCAGAAATAGAAAGAGCTTCATGAACAGTAAAGAGGACAATAATACTAGAAACCGAGGCGACAAAATGACGAAGCTGGGGAGCCAACTTTTGGTAAGAAACATAAGAGGCAACAAGATGATTTGTACACTTCTGGACTCCTTTCCTCTTGGCAATAGGGAGCTCTACAAAATCATCCAGCAGGGGGGGAATAGGATCTATAGGATCACGGAGAGGCGGTAATGCATGGTACCGCCGAATATAGACATTGAGAGGAGCCTGTAGAGATGGGGCAGAGACCTCCAAGGAAGGAGAAGCTCGATCCAGTAGCTGCATAGGGACCTCAAAGGATAGAAATAGATCAAAATCAACTATAGGTGATGAGATGATGTCTGGAAAGGTCTGAGTGGAAGCCTCAGGCAAGAAAGAGCTAGGAAAATAGGAAATAGGCTCATGGAAGCTGACATCAGCATAGACAAACTTTCGGTAAAGGGTATGAGAATGACATCGTAATTTTTCTGTGTTCGAGAGTACCTCAGGAAGATACAACGACGTGAACGTTGATCCAATTTATCAAAACCAGAGTAAAAAACATGCACGAAGCAAGTACAACCAAAGACTGTAACTGGCAAATGATAAAGAGCATCGATTGGAAATAAGAGGGGTACAAGAATCTTCCCTTTCAAGACACTGGAGAACATGCGATTTACAAGGTAAGTGACAGTAAGAACCACATCCGACCAATATGTCTTGGGAACATTCATATAGAATAACGAAGTCCTAGTGACCTCTAAGAGATGACGGAGTTTGCGTTCAGCAACCCCATTTTGTTGGGAGGTATCAACACAAAAAGACTGATGAATAATGTCATGATCAGTAAAGGAGGAGGATAAAAATGATGCAAAGTACTCACGAGCATTATCAGAACGAAAAATTTTAATAGTGGCACCATACTGAGTGGAAGTCCCTAAATAAAAACTTCTAAAAATATGATGTAATTCAGAACGATCTTTAATCAAATCCAGCCAGGTCGTACGAGAGAAATCATCAATAAAAGTGACAGTGCTGATAACCATTGCGAGTAGGAATGCGCATAGAATCCCATATATCCGAATGGACTAAATGGAAAGGTTCCATAGCATGACTACCAACTCGTGAAAGAAAAGAAGTCACATACGTCATATAAAGGACTATTTAACTTAGAACAAAAGGAACTAAAAGTTTGAGATTGTGTAATGAGGGGTGACCGAGACGAGAGTGGAGTAGGTGAAGTGATATTGAGGCTTGGGCAGCAACACTGGAGGGCTTCATGAAGTAATATAAGTCATCATGCTTAATCCCAAATCCAATGGTCCTCCCTGTCTGGAGATCCTATATAACGCAGATAAAAAGGTCACACTACAATTCATATGTCGAGTAAGTGCACTAACAAACATAAGATTGAGAAGAAATATGGGTGCATGAATAACAGACTGCAAAGAAAAAGTACCGAAATGAACAGAATCCAAACGAGTAGTCAAGGTAACCGAGCGATCAGTAAGGCGGATAAGACGAGAAAGCTTCGTAGTCTGCTGAAATCTAGTGACAAATCTAGTAATATGATCAGTGGCACCATAGTCAATAATCTATGGACGACTAGAGGTAACATGATAAGCAATGGAAATAGTCTCAGAAGTAGGTATGGGAGAAGACACTGTCAAGCATCCCAAGTAGTGTTGATACTCCTCAGAAATAGAAACCATACGAGGAGGTGGTGTAAAAATCTGATGAGAAGAGGAATCATCCAAGGTAGCAGAATGAGTCATGTGTTTGGGCTTCCCATGAAGAACCTAGCAACGATCAACAGTATGATTAGTGCCTTGACAATGAGTGCAAAGGAGATCACCACGGCCTCCACGTCCATGTCCATGTCCATGAGAGGATTGACTAGAAGATCAACGACCACCCCTTTCCCCTGTCTGCCCACTATAGGAAGAATATCGTCCAAAAGCCACAAAGGCAGACTCATCAGTAGGCGAGGTCTTTGACAGTACGGTGTAAGCGGGGATGAAGGCCTAACGAAGCCGACTAAAAGCCTCAGATAGTGATACAAGTTCCTTGGAGGCCGACAGCTAAGACGGTAAGACCGCACAGGAGCGCAAGGAGGACCCAAGCTACGAAGAAACCGTGCAACTAACATTTATTTTCACTGGGCTTCCATAGCTTTAATATCAGCATAGATCGGCTAGCAGAGAGAGAATTCATCACAAATACTCTGAAATCGAGAATAATGAGCTTCTAAAGAAGAGTCACCCTGCTGAATAGTGGAAAAAAACTGATGCAAATCATAAGTCTATTGTAAATTATTCACCCCATAATATATCTCACGAAGTTGGCTCCATAGAAGCTTAACAGTGGGTTGGTGAATGAGAGTGGTGGCAATTTCAGGCTCTATGCTATTCCAAAGGCGTATACGAAGTCGAGCATCAGCCTGCTTCCAAGACTTATAATCATCTGCAACCTTAGTCTTATCTGGAGGATCATCAGTGACATAAAAATCTAAACCATAGCCCTCTAAGTAAGTCTCAATGGCACGCGACCAATAACTAAAATTCTTCGAGTTCAAACGAATCTAAGTGATAGAAGAAGTATCGGATTTCTAATCCGTAGTGAGAATAACACTTTTGGAAGAGCCAGGGTCAGCCATCACAGTTAAGTACACACAACATTGCTCAAAGCCATCAAATAAGGGAAACATAAATAACTGTGATGGGTAACTGTGAGAGAAACAAACCAAATAACAGGAACCTCAAGCTCAAGGCGTCAAATAAGGGCCACAAACAGTAACTGTGAGAGAAACACGCCAAATAACAGGAACCTCAAATACCAATCGAATATCAGGAGCATCAATGACCAAAAGACATCATCATCCAAGAGAAACAAAGACTAAAAATGGAGCTATCATAGCAAACATGGCCTTCTGATGTTCCTAGTCTAGGGTAGGCGGTACGTGAGTGAGTGAGGCAGCGTGTGAGGCCCACACGCAGGCACGTCCGACAGTGCGTCCTGCGGCGGACGATGAATCGACTTCAACGGGTTGGCGGCTCAGGCAGGCCAGACAATCTACGGTGGTTATTTGGTCAATGGGTAAGAGGTTCGGTTGATTTTGGTGGTTTTGGTGGTTTTGGTGGACGAGTTAGGGCTAGCGGAAACAGAGTTGGGAGATTGTCGGAGTCTGAGGCAGCAATGTTCAGGGTCGTCGTCGCCTGGGTAGAGTGGGGAAGGTCGTCGGCGATCCTTGGTGGTCGACAACAGCAGTAGCAGGGTGGTGTTTGGTGGTGGTAGGCTTTGTTGGAAGTATGAGAAGGTGTTCAATCCCTGGCTCTGATACCATGTAAGCCAAAATGAGGAGAAAAAATATCTAGGTTTACCCTATCACACCCACAAATCACATATATATATGTAGAGAATGTAGTACAAAGATAAAAATACATGTTGAGAACAATGAGTTTAGTTTAGTGGGCTTTAGTTTGTCTTAGTATTGGGCTAAGTTTATTTTTGTATGGTCTAATATACCACATATATATATTCAATGTCTAGCCTCTCAAGAGGCTAAGGCTCAAGAGGCTAAGGTTTTTCACTCTCTAATCCCATTGTCAACATGGTATTAAAGCCTATTTTGGTTCAACCCTAACCCTCTGTAGTCGATTCCTTCATCCCAGCCGTGATCCACCATTGCAAACCCTAGCCACCTACCTTTCTTCACTCACCACCTCCCAACTACCATCTTTTACCACCAATCACCCATTGCCCAGAACAGCCCACTGGCCGGCGACCACGGTGGAGGGTGACCCACCAGCCAGCGTAGCTCCGACGGCCACCTGCCACAATTGGCTATTTTACCGCCGCAAGGATTGTGACATTTGAGCCTCGGTTTTTCATTGTCTTCAAAGATTGACCACATAGGGAGGTAGAGGACCTCATGTCGCTCACCGGGGACCTGACAGATTAACCAGACGCCGCCGCACGTGCCTCCACGCGCCAACGAGGCCGGCCGCGCGTGGGCTTCACGCGCCAACGGTGCTTCCTCCAGGCACAATGCCTATCTCCTCGTGCTTACTTATTCTTCTTCCTGCTAGTTGTGCTACCTCTCTCTCCTAGTTATGTGCTCATTCAATTTCTCTGGTGTTATGTGTTCACCTGACACTGTGGAAGAAATGTTGTTGTTGCTGCTGCTCCTTGAACGAAGATGCCTAAGACAGTTGGTGATTTCTCTTTTCTGTTTGGTGATTAGTGTCCCTTGGTGATTTCCCTTTTCTGCCTTTTGCTATGGCTAGTACTTCGGATAATAGTGAGTCCAAGACAGTTGTGTTTGAGGTTATCCCTGTCACCACTAAATTGATTGATCAACGTTTAGATGGTGAAAATTATTTTCACTAGAAGAAAATGGTTCTATTTGCTATCCGGGATATGAAAATGGAGGAGCATCTTACTAAAGAAAGTCCAAGTGATGATATGGAGCCATTTAAGGCTAAGTTATGGACACGAGATGATGCCCGACTCCACAATAGATTGATTAACTCTATGGAGTCTTGAGTCTCTACTTTGGTGTCTCATTGTGATTCTGTAAAAGAATTTTGGGAATATCTGACTGTCGTGTATTCTGGTAAAGATAATGTGAACCGGTTATATGATGTCTCTCAGTCCCTTTTTCGTCCTCATCAGGGTGATTTATCATTGAGTGATTACTTTGCCTCTTATAAAAAATTGTCCGAGGAATTTAATATCCTGATGCCAATCAGTGCTGATGTGACGAAGATGCGAGAGCAGCGTAAGCAACTGCTTATTATGGCTTTCCTCAGTGGTTTATGTTCCGAACATGATGTTTGATCCTAGATACTAGCTAGCAAGGAGACTTTCTTGACTGAGGCCTTTTCAAGGGCTAACAGAGCCATCTGGCCATCTTCTGACTCTAGTCCTTTTAGTGGTGATCGTGCCGTCCTTGCTAGCTCGGGAGGGTCCCGTGGCCGTGGCAGGGGGAGAGGGAGAGATCGTTCGTTTTGTACTCATTGCCAGCATCTCTGCCATATCATTGAGACTTGCTATCAGCTTCATGGCCGCCCCTCTTCCAATGCTACCTCTACTTTTGATGGTCGACCCATTTGTACTCATTGCAGGGCTCCTGGTTATATTAGAGATTGATACTTCAAGTTACATGGCAGGCCGTCTGCTCCTCGGTCTGCTAATCTAACTTCATCGGGACAGGATACCTTCCACCCACCTAATGATTGATTCTTTCCATACTCATGCTCAGATCTCTATAGCTCCACTTGTGCATTCTGCCAACTCAGCTGCTTATCTTTCTTCTTCTCCTCGCCAGTGGATCATTGATATCGGGACATCTGACCATATGACTGGTTCACTAGGTATGATACATGGTTATTCACCCACTTCCTCCTATCCAGATGTTCGGATTGCAGACGATACTTATATCCCGGTCAAAGGGATAGGGACAGTCCCTCTTATCTCTACTCTTACATTATCCTTTGTTTTCTATATTCCTGCACTTTCTGTCAATCTACTATCTGTTAGTGCGCTGACTCGGACTCACTGCTGTCATGCTTTGTTTTCTGGTGATTCTTGTATTTTTCAGGATCTTAGGACGAGGAGGACTATTGGTAGGGGTTGGCGCTTGTCAGGAGGACTCTACGTGTTTGAGGCAGAGTCACCGTCTGTTGTCTTTCCTAGTATCTCTACCACAACCCTGGATCTCCACTGACGTTTTGGTCACCCTACGCTCTCTAGTCTGAAGCGTCTTTGTCCAGAAGTTCAGTCTTTGTCTAATCTTTTTTGTGAGTCTTGTCAGTTTGCCAAACATCATAGACTATCTTATAAGTCTCGAGTCACTAAACAAGCTTGTGCTCCTTTTGAGTTAAGTGCATTCAGATATTTGAGGTCCGTGTCCCGCGACTCCCGTCGAGTCTAAAGCAGGTTTTCGTTATTTTGTATCATTTGTAGATGATTATTCTCGAATGACTTGGTTATTTTTAATGAAAAATTGTTCCGAGTTCTTTATTTTTACTGCATTTCATGCTGAAATCCAGACACAGTTCTCTTTACCTATACGGACCTTCAGAAGTCATAATACCATAGAATATTTTTCTCACTCCTTCACCACATTTATGACCACATATGAGATCCTCCATGAATCTTCATGTCCCGATACACCACCACAAAATGGAGTTGCTGAACGTAAAAATCGTCCTCTTAGAAGTGACTAGAGCCTTGATGTTTCGTATGAGTGTCCGCAAGATATTTTAGAGTGAAGCTGTCTTAACAGCTGCCTACCTGATCAACCGCATGTCATCCTCCATCTTGTAAGGGGAGATTTCTCTTCGTGTCCTTTTCCCGTACACCTCCTTGCACCCTCTTCATCCCCTCTTCATATCTTTGGATGTACCTGTTGTGTCCTTGATATCCGTCCCATTCTCACCAAACTTGACCCAAAATCTTTGCTATGCATTTTTCTAGGCTACTCCCGTGCTCAGAAGAGCTATAGGTGTTACTTTCCTGATTTGAGATGTTTTTGTGTGTCTGTTGATATTACCTTTGATGAGTCGACCCCATTCTTCTCATCCTCATCTGAGTCTTCCTCCTGTCTTCCTTGTCCCTCTCAGCCCGTATCTGTAGATGACAATGATGATTCTTTCGTCTATGAGTCTGGTCAGCGTCTGTCTGAGTTGTCCGCTCCTGTGTTTCCTTCTCCTCCCTCATCTCCGTCTCCTCCTCTATCATCATCTCCTCCACCTCCTATCCGCCATGTGTACACTCGTGGCTGTCGTCGAGTGATTTCCTTTGGCACCGACTTACCTCCAATTCGGTTGGATTCTCCTCCCGTAGCTACTCCTGAGCCGACCTCTGCCAACCCTTCATCCTCGTCCGTGGATTCTTTATCTCCTGCTCCTTCCTCTGACCTGGATGTTCCTATTGCCCTGCGAAAGGATCAGCGGAGTTGTGCGACTTATCCTCTTTCTGCTCATCTGTCATATGCTGGGATTTCTCCTATCTTGCAGGCTTTTATCTCTGCTCTGCATCCTGTTCCTCGTTCTGTATCTGAGGCTCTCTCCTCTCCAGAGTGGACACAGGTGATGTCGGAGGAAATGACGGCTCTTGAGGCCAATGAGACTTGGGATCTTGTTTCTTTACCTCCTGGGAAGACGACCATTGGATGCAAGTGAGTCTTTGCTGTGAAGGTTAATCCTGATGGTTCTGTTTTTCGTCTCAAAGCTCGTCTGGTGGCCAAAGGATATGCTCAGGTGTATGGTATTGATTACATTGAGACCTTCTCTCCTATGGCGAAGATGACTTCTATTCGTCTTCTTATTTCTCTGGCTGCCTCTTGTCATTGGCTTTTGCATGAGCTGGATGTGAAAAATGCTTTCCTTAATGGAGATTTGACTGAGGAGGTTTATATAAAGCAACCGCCTGGGTTCGTTGCTCAGGGGACGTGTGGTCGTGTTTTCCGTCTGAAGAAGTCCTTATATTGGCTCCGACAATCCCTTCGAGCATGGTTTGGACGGTTCAACTTTGTTGTTCTGGAGTTCGGCCTACAACAATCAGTAAAAGATCATTCTGTCTTCTATAGACTTTCTAGTGATAGGTGCATCTTCCTTGTTGTTTATGTTGATGATATTGTCATCACAGGCAGTGATATCGTAGGGATAACCTTGTTGAAGACATTCCTTCATAGTCACTTCCAAACCAAGGATCTTGGGTTTTTGAGATATTTTTTGGACATTGAGGTATCTTCCTGCAAGCGTAAGATTTTCTTATCCCCACGCAAGTATGCTTTGGACTTATTGCGAGACACAAGTATGCTTGGTTGTAAGTCACGTGACACCCTAATGCTTCTTGGGTTGAGACTGCTACCTATAGAAGGAGCTGTGTTGGATGATCCAAATAGGTACAGGCGCTTAGTGGGCAAGCTGTATTATCTGGCCATCACGCGTCCTGATATTGCTTTCTCAATCAACGTTGTTAGCCAATTTATGTCAGACCCCCGAATTCCTCATTGGGAAGCAGTCGTGCATATTCTTCAATATATCAAGGGTCATTCGAGTCGAGGACTTCTCTACAATGATCATGGTCACAGGCGCCTTGAGGGCTTCTCTAATACAGATTGGACTGGCTTACCCTCTGATCGGAAGTCCACTAGTGGCTACTGTGTTTTTGTTGGTGGTAATTTGGTTTCATGGAAAAGCAAGAAGCTGACAGTTGTGGCTAGATCCAGTGCCGAGTTTGAGTATCGTGCTTTAGCACATTTGACTAGTGAGGTCACCTACCTTCTTCAGTTACTTGATGAGCTGGAATATCATGCTTCAAAGTCTGCTAAGCTATGGTGTGACAGTATGTCTACTATTCATATTGCCTCTAATTCAGTTTTCCATAAGCGGACGAAGCATATTGAAGTTGATTATCATTTTGTGAGAGAAAAATTGCAAAGCAGTGATATTGTGTTGCATCATGTGAAAACTAGGGAGCAACTTGCTGATATCCTGACTAAATCCTTGTTTGGGAATAGGGTTGAGTATATTTGTAACAAATTGGGCATGATTAATATCTATGCTTCAACTTGAGGGGGAATGTTGAGAACAAT
The DNA here is from genome assembly GCA_028571145.1 of Dionaea muscipula. NCBI lineage: Eukaryota > Viridiplantae > Streptophyta > Magnoliopsida > Caryophyllales > Droseraceae > Dionaea > Dionaea muscipula. Next base: position 31,557 of record JAOWBR010153232.1, read on the forward strand.
GAGTTTAGTTTAGTGAGCTTTAGTTTGTCTTAGTATTGTGCTAGGTTTATTTTTTGTATGGTCCAATGTACCACGTATATATATTCAATGTCTAGCATCTCAAGAGTCTAAGGCGTTTCACTCTCTAATCCCATTGTCAACACCTTGATGGGTAATACACACTACACTTATAAAGAGTGTATCGGTATTTTTTTTTTTTTGTTTCTTTGTGTTGGCTAAGGGAAGAATAATATAGCTATAACTAGTCTAGTTCTGTAAAATGTAAACCTAACTGATCTTGCTTCGATACCTAGTCTTGATAAGGTAAGAAGTTTGCAACTTTACTTCTCTATAATTATAGTTTACTAAAGCATACTCAAAGTTCCTATGGCTCGATCTAATGTGCACTATAATGTGATAAATATGTCTTGGTGGAAGTATATCACCATTGGGTGCTTTAATAACCATTTTCTTATTACCTTCTACTATAATCCTTTGCAAACCTAAACGACAAGCCCGCTTTTAATACCCTTTTCTCACAGCTGACACTTCAATTTCAGTTGCAGACATACTTGCTACGGGATTTGCACCTCATCTATAACATCAACTTCTGTACTACGCAAAACAAAATTACTACCTGCTTTGCCATTTATATGTAATGCACCATCAAATTTCAATTCCATGCAGTTATGAATTGAAGGAATCCATTTTTCCTTTCTCTGCCTTTTGGCTAAGATCAGTATCAGTATAATTTAGATCTTTGTCCTCCCGCATCTCTTCTCCAACTCTTTCCCATTACTTCCCTGCATCCTACATGAACTTGGTATCAAATGCAAGGTTGCAAGCATGTAGGAAAGAGAGAATATGTTGAGGCTTATGTTTGGACACGCTAAGAAAATAGAAGCTAAATATTGTAAGAGAAAGAATTGAAGTAGCACTTGTTAAAGTATAAAAATATTTCTTGGAATTACCCAAAAAAAAAAAAAATTTTCTTGAACCTTTTACCGTAAGGTTGAGCTTTTAGTAGAGTTGGTTCATTCACACAATATTAGAGTTAGTTTAACCAATTGGTTCTGAGTTCGAACCTTGCTATTCTCAATTGTTATTATTATTGTTGTTGTTTTGTGGACCTATGTATAGTCCACATTTCAAGTTCAGTGAGCTTTCACGTGAGGAAGCATGTTAAAGTATAAAATATTTTTTGAACTTCTTATTATAAGTTTGAGTTTTTAGTAGAATTGGTTTGTTGACATCATTAATAGAATTTCATGATGAGAGAGACAATGATTAAGGTGTTTATTGTTTGGTCATGTGAAGTGCATGCCTTCTAATGCACCTATGAGGAGATATGAGTCAATAGAATGAGCGCAATTTAGAAGAGAGGTATGGAAACCAAAGAAGAGTTTGAAGGATCTACGAAGTACTTGACCCTGCTAAGTGGGAAAGGGCGTAGTTTGGTTTAAGCACCTTATTTGCAGCATCTTCTTTTGAACTTAACAATTAGGCTTTGACTTGGAAGTTTCATCTACAGCTAAAAATGGCCCTCAACTCCACGTATTTCAACTATATATACATCTGATTATATATATATATATATATATATATATAAATC
>JAOWBR010153233.1:0-16052 GCA_028571145.1 Dionaea muscipula
CAAGAAATTGTTCGGGCTCTCGCCCGATGTCGAGTGCGCTTTCACCCGGTTTTGGAGGCGCTCTCGTCCATGTTAGGCTATATACATTAGAGCATTAATATGTGGCGAGATAAACTAGCGTTTTAGCTAGTTTAGCTTTCCAAAATAGCTAAAACGGATCATTTATCCTTACAATAAGATTTTTATTTTGGCTAAAGAATTAGTTGATTGAACAGTAATTTGTCTAATTTGACGAGTTATTGTTTATTATATTATTTTTTTTTGATCGTATGAGTTCATTTGATAAAAAAAATAGGATATTTTTTAGAAATCACATGAAGGTGAAAAAATTTATAATAACATAGTTTTTTATATTGAGACTTTTTGGGTACGACAAGAAGACCAAACATTTGATTCAAGCCCAAGATGAGGCTGGCCAACCAACAAGAAGGGTTCAGGCCCTAGATCTTGATCCCACTACAGGTCTAAAGCGAACAGACTTCATGACAAAACACACGTCAAAGTATGACATTGTCATGACAAATTAAACACACGTCAAAGTATGACATTGACATTGCCAACAAGTAGGACATGAGATCTATCTTGGTCTCAATACCCATAAGCTTTTATGACATTGCCATGAGTTGTTTTTACCATCAGACTGAGATGTTTGAGCCTCCTAGCCAAGTGTTTGGGCTGATCCAAGTCTCCCAAACAATAGCTTCCACCATAATTAACTGAGCAACTTGGACACGATAGAATTGGCTCAAGGAAAGACTCATCATGTCGGTCTCAAGGTTCAAATTGAAGAATACATATCTAAGAAATGAAACAACCCTGAGACCGCCTTAATAAAACACTCCAAGTTTTCATTTAAGCTGATCCAAAACAGACCCAGACACAATACTTCAACTCGGTCTCGCTTCCCAAACGCATAGCTGCATCTCGGTCTCGCTTCTTCTAGTGAGTAACGAGGCAGCTGGTAGTGTTAGCGGGTAGCAGATCAAAGTTGACTTTGACCAACAAGTATCACTCAAATGGGTTAATTAAGATCGAATTGGCTGAACTTTAAAGGATAATTGGATAAAATATGTATTTCATAAGTCCTAAGAGGTGGTGACTATTTTCTATAAATATTCCCCCATATTCATCATCAAAGGTATGTTTTTCATCTACAATCCAGCCTTCAAGTTAAAGATTTACTTCCTTTATAAGTTATTGACTTAGACATTGGTGGGGAATCCCAAGTTCACCCTCGAGACCTCTCTAGCTGTGTGATTCCTGTGCAGTTGAAGATTCAAGACTTGAGACTTGACGTCAACAATCGTCACAGAAAGGTATCGGTATTTTTAACCGTTATCAGAGCCTAATGGTGATATAATTTTTATTCTTTTTTTTCATAAAAAAATATATAAAATACACAACATGACACGGACACGACACAGACGCGGATCAAAACAGCTATCACAATTTCTAGTAGTACATATACAATTATACATGTATAAATATAAATAAGATGATTATACATATATCGAGACAGACCCAAAATACTCATACTCATATTCGGCTCTTTTATATAATCATACCTAAAATATAATCCAAGTCTATTATTATATCGACCCTAAAACTACGCTCAAACTCTTTAATTTTTGGTCCGGGTGTACCAACCCAGTTTTAATCACCTCCCACTAGCATTGATTATACTATAATAATAATAATAATCTATATCATAAATATGAAATGTGTTTGAAAATATGTGTATATAGATGTCAAATCAAGTGGCGGTGGAGGTAGGGTGAGATGGAGTGGAGATATTTCTTTTAATATAAATATTTTTAATAAAAGTTATTTAAAATTATAGTCAAATTTTTTAATTTGTTAAATAGATCTAAATAATATAAATAATATAATTTTGAGTTTTTTTTATTATTTTATAATTTTTTTAATTTTTAATGAGTCGGTAACCTATATTTTTAACTGATTTAAGACAGTGGAGTGGTTATCGTGTCAAAGGCACGGACACCTCCTAATAATAAAATAAAAAAGAAACAAAAGAGAATTGTGGACAAAAAAGTACAAATTAAAGTTCCAACAAAAGGGTCCAACCCTTGCACTTTACCTACTACTCGGCCATGATACCTTTGGGGCCAAATTGTAATTAGTCAATTCTTCCCTTGCATTCCAAGTTCCACCCGCGGCAAAATGAACATCCATGCAAAAATGCGTCTACTACAATTAACCATAAACGATTGGTCATATATACTGCAAAATTTTACCCACATCATCAACTCACCCTTTGCCCTATATATTGTTTTAATTCAACTTGGGATCCTGCTACTTGGAGAATTATTGATTAGTCCTCATCTAGTTTCATAAAAATTATACTGGGAGGACAACTATCAAAGGCTCAAACCTAGGTCTAACGGTTCAACAATCGACATTAAACGTGGATCTGTAAGTCGCAATCAGATAGCCACATAAATATCTATCAAACACATATTTCAACCCAAAAATTTAAACTGATAGATTATGGGTCAATACGCTTATTACATTTTCATACCATTTGTTAAAGAGACAACCCATCAGGAGACACAAACCTAGACCGAACGACCCAACAATCAATATCAAACTTGGGCCTGCAAACTCGCAACGAAAGAGTCACATAAACATGTATCAATGTCATAATCCGTGTTTTCAAAACCCGGTTCATTTTTTATTTTATTTTTTTGAGAACCATGTTTGACCCATTGATTTGAGGAGTTGATTTGTTGTGTTCGGACATGGGTCTAAGACCGTTGGAGCCCATTTTGAGCTTGGCTTAGTTTGGCCCACTTTAGTTGGGCATGGGATTGGGCCATATAGCCCACATGAGGGATTAAAATCCCTAAACCCTCTCTTTAACCACCACATTCCCTTTCTCCTTCCCTTGACCGATCTTCCACTCCTCCACACACCACCATTCTTCTTCTCCTCATCTCACCATCAACTTCATCCTCATTTTCATCCCTTAGAAGGCTGATTCTTGGAGCAAGGAGCTTGGGAGAGTGATCACTACCTCAAGGAGATCAAGATCCATCCATTTGAAGTTAGGGATTGGGCACTCCAAACTCAAAGGTGAGACATTTGAGTTCCATATGTGTGTTTGGCTTAATTTCTTGCTTGGGTCCTTGGATTGAGTGTCTGAGCATGACATTAGGATGTTGTTGATGCCTTGATTCATGTGGATTGAGATGGATTTGAGGTTTGGTTGGCATTTGGGTGTTTTGTGTGATTTTCGTATTTTGAGCTTGTGGGGTTGGTTAAGCATGATTTGGTGCATGTTTTGGATTGCATTTGGTGTCTTTAAGTTATGTTTGTGTGTGGGAACACTTGGGCATTCGAGTTGTAGAGATTGGTGAAGTTTTGGATGAAACCCGATGGTGGAATTTCCCATTTCTGCAGAAATTCCGCAGCAGAGTATTAACGCATAATATCTCACAAATATTCTCCAAATATTTTTTTCTGATTTTCTCCTTATATTTTCTCCTTATTTATCTCATTGTTTATCTTTTTGTTTACCAGTTCTCTAGAATGTTCTACTAAGTTTATAAAAGTCGTCTTCCTAGTTTGTATCTGGGTGTGTTGCATCAATAAATCAATAAAAGGGTTTGAGTTCTCTTCTTCATTATCCCTCTCCGTTGTTTTTCTTTAGATAATAGGATATGGATTTCAGACCTCGGTCCGTAAGGATGGGCTAGCTGCGTCGGTCTACTGTATATGGCAGAGACGTAATGAGGTTGTGTTGATTGTTTGATGACACGTTTTTGTACATAGGATATTGTTAGGAAGATTCAAATACATGTTTTTACTTCCATGTATCCAGCTTTTCCTAATTTTCCTAATTGTAATGTCATGTAGTTAGTGCATGGCACCACCCTCGAGCCTGTCCTGGGGTTGAGTTTTTTTGGCTTTGGATAAATTTGACCTGAAACAAAATATATTAATTAAGCTTTTTATTGAGTGTACTTCAGTACTTCGTTTATCTTTACACTGAGTACACTTGATTTATATTAAGCTTTTAATAAATTCGAGATAGTCTTGGCCTTGGGTCCACCCGTGTTTGAACAAGCAAGCGCTGCTCCGATCCAAGTCCATGAAGTTCTATTCGTACACTGTGTAAGTGCAGGATTTTTTTTTTAGTGTATCATCTTTGAATTCCAAATTAAAACTACTCTTTTTCCTTTTTTTTTTTAATGTTTCATAAGATAAAATTCTACACGTATGAAATTATTACTTTTATTCGGGGAAAAAATGACATTAATTTTGAAACAATTTATGATATTAAATCTAACAATATTCATTATTTGAACATAATCTCAGTAATACTTACAATATCAAGAAGTGTGAGCAATTTTTTTAAACACAATCATAAGATTATTTACTTTAAGAAATGTGCCACAAAGATTAATTTTCAAAAGATTATAAACTACCATTCCCCGTCTACTGCAGACATCCGCAAATAAATAGTAGTATAGATTTTTTTTCAATCGTTGAATTTGACAAATCAAAGGTCAAGATTTATTCTCGAATGAACCATAATTCACTTACTATTCACTCACTATAACGGTATATACTATCCACCCACTACCAACTAATCTTAATATTTAATTTGTCAAATTTAATGATCTAAAAAAGATAAAATCCATACTAATTTCAAATTGTTAATAAAAGATTTATCTATAAACTATCAACTAGTATATTCCCTATACTTGCATGATTACAATCACAAAATTGGGATCGTTACATAACTAATTAAGTGAAAATAGGAGAAGGTCTAGCTGCAAGATTGATCCATGCACCATCTTGTTTTTCACTCACTTGGAAACATGTAGACCCATGGGACCATTACTCAATCAATCAATTAACTAATTAATGAAATGCTAATCCATAAATTGAATTACGATCACAATTAGTTCAGCAGGGCGGGATTTGTGCTGCTCCCGAAATACTGATCGAAGAAAAAAGCCCTAATTTCATCCCCTTTCGGTCTTTGCAAAGGTGCATTAATCGTCATCAGCATTAATCTGAGAGTGAAAGAGGGAAAAAGAAAGAGAGAGAGATCTGAATTCGAACCATCAGATCTGGTCATCATTTACGAGCTTGCTTCCGATTAAAGCAAAAGTCTGTCTCTTTTCGTCCTCCTTCCTTGATTTCGTATTCAGTGCAATCAAGGAAACCTGTTACACATCTCAGTTTCCACATTTCCAGATTTCAGTTTTGTCTTCTTTTGCTTTCCCGATTCTCAAGGCCAGCTGATAAAGGTGAGTGAGGCTGGCTCTGCATTCCTCCCCTGTTCAATTGTTTAGGGGTTTTCCTTTTTCTTTTTCGAAATTTTGTTACTGTGGGATTCTCTCTCCTCTTTTTCCCTAAAGTCTCTTTTCCTGGGTTTAGCTCATGTCTATATGGTTTTGCATCGAGGAACTCTAACGCATTGATTATTGATGCATTTTGTAGTTTTCTTGGGTTGATTTGCATTGTGCAGTGTTGAATTAGGTTGGAATTGAGCTTGGGATTGGGGTTAAGTGGGTGTTTTTTTCTTTAAATTTTTTTTCCCCCTGGGGAGGGTCTGAATTATGTTTCTCTGTGGTCTTTTTCTTCTATTGTAGCAGTTTTGGCATTAATGGGCGGTTGGCAGCCCAGTTGCTCATACTGGTAGCAATCACGCACCCATCAACGTCTAATTGAAGGTGGCTTATCAATTTCGTGAATCCTGCAAACCAGGGAGGTCCCCTGATTCTTTTGTTTCTTAGCGTGAGAAGCCTTAATCGGGATTTTTTGCTTCTGCTACTGTGTTTGGGCTCAGCCTTTCGAGATTGCCCCTTTTGTCTGTACTTGGATGTAGCTGCTGGAGGTAAACTACAGCTGGGGGAAAAAGCTGCGCGTGGGTTGAACCAATGCTTCAGGGATTGAGTGGCTTCAGATTTTACAAGTTCCTGTGTTCGTTCTTAGCTTTTCGCATTTGGGCTTTTACTGAACGCTATCCACAAAGAGAGAAAGAGAGAGAGTGAAAAAAAAAAAAAAAGGTCGTTATTTTGGAGTGCTTGAAGAACTTGGGTCAGTTGCTGGGCAAATTTGGTTGAAGAAGGAAAAGGGAGGTGAATGGCCGCAACTATTGGATGACCGGCAGGTAAGAGGCATCAGGCATTTCTGTTCTGCCCTTTGGGTGGGAGGTAAAAAGAAATGCTTCTGTGTGTATTGTTCTACTCATCCTAGTTTTCAGAAGTGGTAGGACTTGTATTACAGTTCTCCAATGCAGTCATTGGAGAATTATTCATGACTTCTGGTGGCGAACAATTGCTTTGTTCAACAGAGGTTTCATGTACTGTGCCCCGACATTGGGCTAAAGTTAGCTCCTTGGGCTGTCTTTGTACGAATAACTCTTTCTCTTCTTCTGTTCGTGATTATACATCCACTAACTACTCTGTAAAGGAGGAAGAAGTCATCTTCCTTGAAGAGGCCGATCTCTTGAAACTTCCATCTCTTGCTCAAATCGGAGAAGGTTCTATTTGGTCTGGTCTCAATATCCTCACTGCTTGTATTTGGATCACCCTACAAGGAACTGCAAACACCTCGTGTGGTGGACTGGAATGGAGCAGCATACTTTTGAAATATCTGGCACTCCATCTAGGGTGCAAGAGAAATTGCAGGAAAGAGTGAGCAAGTCTCAAGGTCTCCCACATAAAAGTGGACAGTTGGATGACAATATATTATCCCGGGAACACAACCCACGTGTGATTTATATTGATGATCCAAAGAGGACGAATGATAAGTATGAGTTTGCAAGCAATGAGATTCGAACGAGCAAGTATACTTTGATCACGTTTTTGCCAAAGAATCTTTTCATTCAGTTCCACCGGGTTGCTTATCTGTATTTCCTGGCTATAGCTGCTCTGAACCAGCTCCCTCCACTTGCTGTGTTTGGGAGAACAGTATCCCTCTTTCCCCTCCTCTTTGTGCTCAGCGTCACAGCCGTGAAAGATGGCTATGAAGATTGGCGAAGGCATAGATCGGACAGAAAAGAGAACAATAGAGAGGCTCTAGTTTTCCAGTGCGGCCGCTTTGAGCCAAGGAAGTGGAAGAAGATTCAAACTGGCGAGGTTGTGAAGATCTGTGCTAATGAAACAATTCCTTGTGACATGGTACTGTTGGGAACAAGTGATCCTAGTGGCATTGCTTACATCCAAACGATGAATTTGGATGGCGAATCTAATCTGAAGACTCGATATGCCAGGCAAGAAACAGCATCAGTTATGGCTGATGAAGGTTCATTCTCAGGGCTCGTCAGATGTGAGCAGCCAAACAGGAACATATATGAGTTCACTGCCAACATGGAGTTCAGAGGGCACAAATTTCCACTCAGTCAATCAAACATCATATTACGAGGTTGTCAGCTGAAGAACACGGAATGGGTGATTGGTGTGGTGGTGTACACTGGACAGGAAACTAAAGCAATGATGAACAGTGCTGTTTCTCCTGCTAAAAGAAGTAAGTTGGAGAGTTACATGAACAGGGAAACCCTATGTCTATCCATTTTTCTTCTAGTAATGTGCTCTGTTGTGGCTCTGGGAATGGGTCTTTGGCTTGAACGCCACAATCAGCAGCTCGACACTTTGCCTTATTACCGCAAGAGGTACTTCACACAGGGAAGGAGGAATGGGAAAACATATAAATATTATGGTATTGCGATGGAGACTTTCTTCTCTTTCTTGAGTTCCATTATAGTCCTTCAGATAATGATACCTATCTCTCTTTACATCACGATGGAGTTGGTTCGGTTGGGACAGTCATACTTCATGATTGGAGACAAGCATATGTATGACAGCAGCATGGGCTCAAGGTTTCAGTGCAGGTCTTTGAACATCAACGAGGATTTGGGTCAAATTCGGTATATATTCTCAGACAAGACGGGCACACTTACCCAGAACAAGATGGAATTCAGAAGAGCTAGTTTGTATGGCAAGAACTACGGGGCCTTGTTGTTTCCAGCTGAATCCTTGCATGAAGGCAACATTGCAGGTAAATGATAGTCAACATATCCTTTCTCGATCTTTCTCTTATTGAAGGTAAACTTGTTATGTTATTGTTTCTCCAAGCAAGACACTCAATGATTTCTACTGGTTTGATTGTAAGATTTTTCTTGTTTTGATTTGGTTTACTTTGTCTCTTTTGTTTGATATGATTTTACTTCTTTCTGAAGTCATATTAGCTCTTACATTTGTAAAGACCCTACAAATTTTCAGCAGGAATCTTAACAATTGGATGAAAATGATGCAAAAGACTAAATAACCTATTGCTTCTCTTTTAGTTTTCTTGTCTGAATCTTGAGTAATATGGCCTCCCCAAGATCCTGTAATATGATCCTCAGAAGACCGTATATTGGTGGAGTCTTTTGAGTAATACAATTTACATTGCTTCGTTTACGTTTAAATTGGGGTGACACCGGTGGAGGTGATTGATAAGATGAGGGAGGGACATCTACAATGTGCAGGTCATTTATGGAGGAGATCGCCGGATGCATCGGTTAGGAAAGTGGAGTCTATTGTGTTAGAAGACAAGAGGAGCGTAGGGCGACCAAAGAAGACGTGAGGTGAAATGATCCGTACAAACCTTGATATATTGTATCTCACCATAAAGGATGCTATGCATCGGACGGAATGAAGGATGCAGATATAGATAACCAACTCCACTTAGTGGAAAGTAGTCATGATAGGAGTAGCAAAATGAGTTAGAAATTGGTATTTGAACTCCCGTGGCCTATATGGGTGACTTTGTTTGCGGTCTTTGTTTATGCGGTTTTCTTTAATTTACCATACATTAGTATTTGTCATATGTTGATACATGGTTACCGTAGAATAGTATAGTATAGTTGTTAGATTTATGATTTATTAGGTGGTCGAATCCTCATTTTGCAAATGTCTGTGACTTTTATTGTTGTGTTCTCATATATTCTCATACATTGTTATTCATTAGTATACGTTAGCATTATGTTGGATGTATATATTTGTTATATATATTTATTATTATTGTTATTGTTATATACTTTTGTATATTATGATTTTTAGTTCAAACTTAATCTTTTGATTAGGTAAGGACAATGCGTGTTAGGTAGCCGACAATTAGCGTACTATAATTGTCGGATCTTGTGTGCATGTATTCTATGGATACATATGGTCAACCCCACCCAGTGAGCCGTGGCCGTGTTTTTGTTTATTTTTAAATTGTTTTTCAAAGTTTGTACATTTCATAAAAAGTTGGCTACTAAAAAATGTTATTGATGCTTGGGCTATTGTTTTTTTATGTTCATGCTCCTTTGTGGCTTATAGTCTGTGGTTCTTTATTCTTGGTTAGGGTTCTGAGAATTTGGAGATATTTGAATCCGGTCGCAGATTGAATATAGTGTATATAACTAAAATGGAAATTCACTACATGCATTACAGTTGCTTGGTCTCGCTGAAGCTTTTTTCTTTTTCCTTTTGTTTTATTACTCATATAGCATTTAGAAAGAAGCAATTTTAGGATGCATATGGTTCATGCCATTGATGCTTTTCTGGAATGCCCTCGACTATGGATAGTCTTAGTTAACATGTCATAGACACTATTGTGAACGCAGTAGAGATAAATACTTGCGTTATCATTAGTGCTTTCAATTCTTCTGTTATGAAAACTTTAGAAGTTTTTGCTTCATCATGTCTAATTCAGGAAATGTACATTACAAGTCTTGAGCTAATGAATACTTATGCAAAGGATGTTCTCTTTGCATGTTGTGTGTGATACCCCTATCCCACATCAATAGTTGGAAAGAAATTGATATTAAAGATAAATGTAATGGGTTCTATCTCTTTCAATAACGCTTAAACTTTTCAATCTCGAGACTGATTGAGTGTGGTTGACATAGCTCTAGGCTTGGGATGCTAAAAGTAGAATCAGACCGACAGATCGAGCCAGACGTGATGGGTCTAGTAGTCCTGGTCTAATAGGAGTAAGATGTCACATGGCTGGCTGGACGATCTTTGGACATCTGGGTGCCTATTAGTTTGTGTTTGATTGGGCCTGACCAGAACGTCAGTGCTTTAAATGGAAAAGATTGTGATACCCTTAATCTAATATAAGCCTATGGGTTCTATTTCTATTAATAATGTTTAATCTTTTTAATCCCGAGAGGATAATAAGTCTGATTGAGTGTGATTGGCAGGACTCTAGGCCTAAGGCGTTAAATCGCGGCTTTACTATTTTGGTGGATTATCATGCCTGTTTCTGGTGGCCAAATATTATATTTGTGTTTCATGGCGATTGAAGTGCTGCAACCTTTACTGTTAATACTTCTATTTTTGCAAGAGCTCCCTTATGATTTTTGTTAATACTTCTTTCTCAGCTGAATACCATTTTTGTTTAGAAAATAATTTCTTGTGATGACCACTAGGTTGTGGGGTTTCCTGGTTAAATTTGGTACCCATAAATAAAATAGTTGAATTGGGAATTATTTGGGTAGTAAATGACTTGCCTCAGATTTTATTTGATGCTGAATGCCTATGGACCTTAAGTGAATGGTGCTATACAGCATCAGGTAGGAGGGAGCCTCCTTTTCTGTGCTTGATCTACACCTTGTGTGTAGATATAAACCATAGAGAGCTAATTAGCTTCTGTCACACGATTCCTTTTGTGAGTATTATGAATGGGCTGGTTTTCTTGCCCTGTGGAGTGGCATGGGAGAGTTTTGGATGACTTCTGCTTGTTGGATAATGAACCATTTGATATAAAATTCTTTGGATGCTGTCGGTTTCAATGCCTGTACTCTTTTCCTTATCATAATATATTCTGTCTGTGACATTCAATGAAGGGTTGACTGGTGCATCAAGACTACCCAGAAAAAGATGGAAGCTTAAATCTGAGATTGGTGTTGATCTGGAACTCATGGACATGTTGCATAGGAACTTGGATGGAGAGGAAAGAAGTGCAGCGCATGAGTTCTTGCTTACACTTGCTGCATGTAATACAGTGATCCCTATAATAACTCAAGGTCTTCCTTCTGGACAATCTGAATGTGACTTGGAGGAGAACATGGAAGCAATTGACTACCAGGGAGAATCTCCAGATGAACAAGCTCTAGTTGCTGCAGCCTCTGCTTATGGGTATACCCTGTTCGAGCGGACTTCTGGGCATATCGTGGTTGATGTCCATGGGCAGAAGCTGCGGTAAGAGGATAAGCTTAGCTTTTGCGATAACTGGCATCCTCAAATATAAATTACATGGTTCTCTAAAATGTGCTCATCTTTGCCGACATTTATATGTAACCTGCATCGCTAGTGGCAGAATGTTGATATTGCAATTACTCAGTCAATCATCGATAATCTTACAACTCCCATGCTTTAAGTTCAATCTTTTAGCGCATTGCTTAAGCATTAAATCTGCTTGCTGCACAGTTATATCTCACGGCATATGTCTCTTTGCGTCTATCATGTAGGTTGGATGTGTTGGGTCTGCATGAATTTGATAGCGTGCGCAAAAGAATGTCTGTTGTGATAAGATTTCCTGACAATTCAGTAAAGGTATTGGTGAAAGGTGCTGACACTTCAATGTTCAGTATTTTAGCCAATGGGACTGAGAGGGATGATTTTGTCAGAATTGCTTCAAAAGCCCATCTTACTCAATATTCATCACTTGGATTACGCACGTTGGTTATAGCTGCAAGGGATCTGATAGGTGCTGAACTTGAAGACTGGCAGTGCAGGTATGAGGATGCTAGCACATCATTGACTGACAGAACCACAAAGCTGCGTCAAACAGCAGCTCTTGTAGAATGCAACCTGCGACTACTCGGAGCCACTGGAGTTGAGGACAAGCTACAGGATGGTGTGCCTGAAGCTATTGAATCTCTTCGGCAGGCTGGCATTAAAGTCTGGGTCTTAACCGGCGATAAGCAGGAGACAGCGATATCTATTGGACTTTCTTGTAAACTCTTGACTACTGATATGCATCAGATTATTATAAATGGAAATTCAGAGGAGGAGTGCAGAAATCTTCTGGCTGAGGCCAAGTCAAAGTATTGTGCCAGACTGTCTCATTGCAACGATCAGCATTGGGAATGGACAAAAGATGCTGCAATGGAATATTTTGGGTTTCCTGGTGATTCAAAAAATGGAATTAGATCAATATGGAACTCTGGGAAAAAGGAAAGCATATGTAGTGCTTCATTGGCTCTTATTATAGATGGTACTAGCCTTGTCTACATTTTGGAGAAAGATCTAGAGTCAGAGGTACAATTGCATCCATTTTTATGCCTATGCTTTACTCCAGTGTACTATTCTGCCTTTCCTCTGCTCAGCATGGGCAGAACAGTAGCTAAAAAGCATGTTTTGTTGTTGTTGTTGTTGTTGTGTATAATATTGATTTCGATGCTTCCTTGAGAGTGATTCTCATTATCACCGATTCACTCTCCCCTTATTTATGGCAATTAATCTTGATGTTCTCAACAGCTGTTTGACCTAGCAACTTCATGTAGAGTTGTGCTTTGCTGTCGGGTTGCACCCTTGCAAAAAGCTGGAATTGTGGATTTAATAAAGAGCCGTACGGAGGACATGACACTTGCTATTGGGGATGGTAAGTTGAAGTTTAGTTCAGTGTTCTTGCGCTTTCTGGTAATGGGTGTCATATGTTTTGGCTATAGCTTAGCGGTTGTATAGAGGGGTATATATTTACCTTCTGTGCTGTGCACGCATATAGTTGTTTACATTCGTATACTGGTTATGGGCCCTATATTACATTCTGATTCCTGAGCATGCATATAGCTAGTTTTTTACATTCTGGTTGGTTATGTGGGTGAAATGAGTCCTTACTTCCTTTGTGTTGATCTATTCTAGGTGCAAATGATGTTTCAATGATCCAAATGGCGGATGTTGGTGTTGGGATTTGTGGCCAGGAAGGTCGCCAGGCAGTCATGGCATCAGACTTTGCAATGGGGCAGTTTCATTTTTTGAAAAGATTGCTTCTGGTGCATGGACACTGGAATTATCAACGTGTCGGTTATTTGGTGCTTTACAACTTCTACAGGAATGCAGTTTTCGTATTTATGTTATTCTGGTATGTGCAAGTGCAATACCACTACTATCTTGGCATTAGGAAGGTTCCCTTATTATTTTCTACACATATAATAAACTGGTTTGTTAGTGGGTTCCTGGTTGCGACTTGCTAATAGTAGGTGCTAGTGATATTCACATGATTTATGCTTCATTCAGTTGTCATTTTGTATGATTTTCCCAAAAGTAACCTTTACCTAGCTAGAATTCTCCTTCTGGACCTTCTCCCATTTGGGAGGCTGGGCTGGGCTACATACATATTCTTTGATAATATTCTGCTTTTGGAAGGGTTGTTCCTTGGCTAGCTCTAACATCCAATTGATAAGCTGATATATATAGCTAAGTAAGTATTAATGGTAGACCATTAATTCAAAAATACTCATATAGCTAAGTAAGTATTAATGGTTTCGCCTTTTGTGAGTGATTCTAGTCTAAAAATGTTGTGCCAGTGTTTGTGGGTCCCCAAGTGAAGCCAGCCATTCTTTGTATTCTTCCTGGGCCCTGGCCTAGCCTAGGTAAACTCACTCCTTGTAGCTAAATTAATTAATTTTGTTCATAACACATGCAGGTACATACTGTGCACGGCATTTTCAACTACATCTGCTTTGACAGATTGGAGCAGTGTGTTCTATTCGGTGATCTACACTTCAGTACCGACTATTGTCGTTGGTATTCTAGACAAAGACTTGAGCGATAAGACGTTGCTCCAGCATCCAAAGCTCTATGGTGCAGGACACAGACAGGAGAGTTATAATCTGCATCTTTTCTGGATTACTATGCTGGATACATTGTGGCAGAGCCTAGTTCTCTTCTACATTCCTCTTTTTACTTACAAGGAAAGTTGCATCGACATATGGAGCTTGGGAAGTTTATGGACGATCGCGGTTGTGGTCCTGGTCAACATACACTTGGCAATGGACATTCAGCGTTGGATAATTATAATCCACGCTGCAGTATGGGGTTCAATAACTATCACATATGCCTGTATGGTGGTTTTGGACTCTATACCTGTATTTCCTAATTATTGGTTAGTCTATGCCTAACACCTAATCGCCTATTATCAGGTTACTTGCTGCTATTTCTATGACTATGACCCTAGCGTTTTGGTTTGCAGGACGATTTATCATCTTGCAAAGTCACCTACCTACTGGCTTACAATTTTGCTCATAATAATCGTAGCATTACTCCCTCGTTTTCTCTGTAAAGTTGTATGTCAGATCATTTGGCCTTCAGATATCCAAATTGCCAGAGAAGCCGAGGCTCTGAGGAAGTGATCCAATTTGGAGCCAAACCAGGTCAAGAATCTGGTTTGACTTGTATATATATGATCGGATCCTCCCCTCCCAGTTACAATGCGGTGCTGCTGGCTTGGCGAGGCTTTTCTTCTCCTCTTTGATCCACCATGCACCCTTTCTACATGCGGAGTTTGAAATTGTAAGAATCTGCCTCATTTAACTCGCTCTATTTTCATGCATGCTAGCTGCATAAATGATCCTTGAATGTGAACTGCCACTGACATATATATATATATATATATAGTAAGCAGCGAGCTCCGACGGCGCAGTTGTGATCCTGCTCCAGCGTGCTCTTGCATTGTTGACACTGCTACTTAAGATGATGGAATGGAAACATACTCTGTTTTATTATATTCTGTTGGTTGGTCCATCATGTAGTTTGTATAAATGTTGCATTTTTTTTCAAATGCAGGGAAATGGACTTGGGAGGTCACTGACGTTATCAGTATGAATTTTGAGTTTCCTCCTAAGGCTTAAAGAGATTGGCAGCAAACAGCGGCTGTATTTTGGCCAAATTTTCATACACCTTTCGCCCGCGGTGACTTTAGATGATGATAATGAATCAATGATGATGAGGTTCAGCCTCAGGGGTTTGGTTAGAAGTTGATAGAAGATAAGAGTAGCATGCATTGGCATTGGCATTGCATATGGAACTGACAAAAGTATATTCAAACGGTAACAGTTTCATGTTGAGATCACAACAACAGCTTGTTCATGTCATGAGCTTGTTTTGTCTATTAATTGTATATACTAATACTATATGGATGCCTTGCTTAATGAGAAGATAGAAACAAATATTTTTTGTTTCCCTAAATGAGCCAATATTAAGAGAATTGAATTCGAGGCTCTGTCTTTATTTTTATTTTAGTTTTTGTTAAATAAAAAACATTTTTTAACTTTTCTTATTAAAAATTGATAGTTTTATTTTGTCTACGATTAAACACCCGTGAAAAAAATAGAAATTACAGGTGCTTAAAATTAAAAATAAAAAAGACATGTTG
Source organism: Dionaea muscipula (assembly GCA_028571145.1). Classification (NCBI taxonomy): domain Eukaryota; kingdom Viridiplantae; phylum Streptophyta; class Magnoliopsida; order Caryophyllales; family Droseraceae; genus Dionaea; species Dionaea muscipula. Next base: position 15,388 of record JAOWBR010153233.1, read on the forward strand.
GAGAGGTAATGGTTTTTAATGAATTTATGTATAGCTATAGATGGTTTTTGAAAATTTTAAGAAGCACATATTTACTATAAATATATAGGTTTGGGTATTTATTAGTCTTTTTAGGATAGATATTTGATTTATATAATTTAGGATAATAATACACAGTATACACTTATAATAATTTTTTACAAGATATTAAAATAATTGATCTACATTATTTATTTTGATATAATGATCCATTAATTCATATATATCTATATTAAAATTAATCCAAATAACGGTAAAAATTAATTATTATAAAAAATTATCGTAATCCTCTCAATTTTTTAAAATTTTGTATTATATATGGAACTGATCCCCATGTCCGTTGGTATTCACCTGCTCGAATACGATTCATCGATGCGAGCCCTCGCCATTAGTTAATCTCAGCCGTTTAATGAGGTGGACGCATGTAAACACGTAACAATCGCATCCGTTCATCGAGCAAGACAAGAATTATCCATACAGCTTCAGTGTAACGCTCACACAGTTTATCACATTCTTCTCTTTTCTCTCGGAAAAGGGAAAAAAATAGAAAAAAAAATGTATTCGTTTTTTATTAAATAGCTCCATCAGCCAAGCCAATTCTAGAGAGAGAGAAGGGTGACAGTTCGTTAAATTTGCGATTGCCACCT